>PVJX010014597.1:0-44475 GCA_004027295.1 Dolichotis patagonum | reverse complement strand
GTGTTCAATTTTTGATAGTCTATCTTTGGTTTCTTTCAAGCAGTTTTGCCAGCTTTCTATGGAGTCTTTAGTTTCCTGATAATCTCTTTGAATTTGCTTCATGAATTCTAGGGCTTTTTTGTATTCTTCATTAAATGTTTCTCTCCTTTTGTGTTCCTCCATTCTTCTGTCTGTGTCTTCTTGAGAGGTGCCCAGCCTTCCTTTTATTAATCTACTTATCTCTTGTTTAATTTGAGTTAATGTTTCAGTTTTGATCCCGCTTACGAGGTCCTGAAGCTATCTCTTTACGTCTGCTAACACTGTGTTTGATGTTGCATGTTGATTGCCCTCAATCTCTTTTGTATTTACCTCTCCTGGATCAATGTTCTCAGGGTTGGGGGCTGGGGGTTTTTTCTTATTTCTCCCTCTCGTCATGTTTTTGGTTCCTTCCATCCAAGTGTATAGTGCAATTTCCAGCCCCTTTTCTTGTTGGTTAAAGTTCCTCTAGAGGGCACAGGCTAGGAGCTTCTGCCCTCTGCCTTCTGCTATCAGAGATTGAAGTTCAAGCACGGGCAGTGTGCGCTGGCTCCTCCCCTCCAGGGCAGTCAACCTTTGCAGGCCTTCACTGCATCAGTGTGCGGCTGTGCTCAGGGAATTAGTTCGTAGAAACCCACTGGGTCCCAGCCAAGGGCACGGCCCAATCCAAGCAGATTCTACCAATTTGCTTGGCGAGGGGAGCAACCAACTGAAGCCACTTCCTTATGGAGTTAGGGCTGTCCTGCCCAAATCCAACATGTCATCCAGTTGGTTTCCCCTTTCCCATGGGAGGGTCTTATTCCCATCACTCACTGCGTGTTGATGCTGGTCCCTGAGAACTGCTGGGCTCCCAGACCTCCGACTTCAGCGCGGCTGCGGCACAAATTCATGGTGCCTCTGGGTGGGTCGTGTGCAGGGCTGGGTCCAGGTGAGCCGCATGCAGGGATGTTCAGCTCCACACTCTGGCCGCTCAAGCCAGTCACATCAGCACAGTTTGGTCCATCAGGTCAGTCTCGGGAAGGAATTCAGGTGGCTCGAGGAGGGCGCCGTACTTGCTGATCTTAGCTTCACTAATGGTAGCCCTGGGACATCATATTTGAGTGTTTTTTTTTTTAACTTTAGTTTCTTCCTGGGTTGAGAGAGTCTATCTCTCTCTGTTTGGGTCTCTCCAGGGTGTTAAATTCTGGTATTTAAGCTGTCTCTCTCAGAGAGGATCTCTCTCCTGCTACCTACCGGTCTGCCATCTTTGGAAACTCTCTGGGCAGCTATTTTAAATACAAGAGGCATTATGATAACCATTGTTGATTTCCTATTATCTTGTTATGAAATCCTGTGTCACTTATACTGTCTTGTTTTGATTAGCTTTATTCTGTTTTATTTTGCTTGGTTTTATTCTCTGTAAAATAAAATTTGTTTAAGAAGATGCAATGGTCAGGCCCAACTGACTCCCTAAAAGAAGCAGTAATTTGGAATGATACTATAATTAGCACCATCTGATTCCAGAGGTCCAGAGAGGCATCAGTCACCCAAGTGGGTGAGCAGAGAACCTGGGCCCATCCCTTCCCCAGAATTCTTTTGTTCTTTCCATGAACCCTTGTTGTGTGATTTGTTTCTTTATTGGACCAATGTTAGCTAAGCAACTACACTTATAGTCCGTTAGGCTGATTGTAGTTTGACCCATGGTGTATGCACATTGTGACTTTGCTGTATAAATTGCCCCTGACAAAGGGCCTCAGGCACAACCCACTTTCAGGACCCCTCCTGCCTCTCAGAGCTATCTCACAATAAACATTTCCCACTCTTAGCCTCCAGTGTCCCTTGGAATTCATTCTTTAATATTTGTGGGACAAAAAGAAGCATTAAAGAGTCCTGATTCATTAGTCTGGCTAGCTATCTTCTTGGTTTTGAAGAAAAATCTTAGATTGTGATGTTTGGAACCGTAGCAGCTGTAAGGTAAGGATAAAGAGAGGCCAACAAAATTATAGAGAGGCCAAGAACCATAACATTTGTGAAATAGTGGACCTAATGAGGATTTGCATATTCCATACTTAATAAAAAAAGAAAGAGGAAAGAAAGAAAGAGAGAGAGAAAGAAGAAAGAAAGAAAGAAAGAAAGAAAGAAAGAAAGAAAGAAAGAGAAAGAAAGAAAGAAGGAAGGAAGGAAGGAAGGAAGGAAGAAAGAAAGAAAGAAAGAAAGAAAGAAAGAAAGAAAGAAAGAAAGAAAGAGCCAATGAATGTCTTGCTGGTTTAAGTCTTTTCTGTTTGTTTGCTTTTGAATGCATCTTTGCTGATACTCCAGTTACAAATGAGCATGAGGAATATGGTTATGATGGACCAATACCAAGAGTTCCTGGGGCAACTCATCTTCTTTCCACTCCCATCTACACTACAGTAATGGCTGAAAAATAAAAATAATCCTGGATAGTATTTCCTATATGCAACACATTTGAGGTGGCTTTAAGGTAACAGAAGGGTGGCAGTACAATATGGAACAAAGAGCTAAGATCAGAGAAGCAGACACTTGGATTCATAGCTGACTCTGCTACTCTTTCCTCTGTGTCACTTTGAACAAGTGACTTGAGCTCTCCAAAAAAGTTTTCTCATTTGAATAAGAGGGAAATTACAGAAATTTACATATAACACTACCGTAAGAATGACATGACACATACAAAGTGTCGAACATATCTAGAACACTAAATACACAGGAGCCTCTGAAACAAACTGGTTTTTAATTTCCTAACACCCTATGATAGCTGGGGCAGGCATTATTATTTCTATTTTGGAACTGAGGAAATTGAAGTATAGAGAAAGTGTAGAGAGATTAAATGAATCCTCAATGTCAGAATGGAGTTTTAGCGTGGGGTGGTGGTTCTCATGTCCAAGTTCTTTCCACAGCAACATTGCCAAAGATGTAAAACAAAAAGAAAGTTTAAAACCTGAAGAGCTTCCCTTTTAATTTACAGCAGAATCATTTCCATAAAGCTCACTTCTTCTAGAGAATTATCTCATGTATGCATCACATGGTTAAATTCATTAACATATTTAATAGGCAAATTCACATTTAGAGTGATCATATATTTCAAAAGGTTTTTTCTTAATAATCTTCCCCTCCACTTAACCCCTCACTTTATAAAAATCACGTGAAAAGGCTTCAGCAATCACACAAGGTAGTCCATGTGCTGTTCTGTGAATTTGTGAATCAAACAGCAAACTGGCTTTTTCCAAGTTTTTTCTTCTCAATCATGAAAATCTATATTATTTCCTCTGAAAGAAGATTCAGGGAGGGGATAAGTGGAGGGGGTGATTATTATGAAAAAAATCTTTTGAAATTTATTATTATCACTATAAATGTAAATTTGCTTATTAAACTTAAATCTGTTAATGAATTTAACCATGTGATGCATACATGAGACATAATTCTGTAGAAGTGAACTTTATGGAAAGTTTGCTTTCTGCATGTTTGAGGCTATGTGACTGTCAACCTCGGGTCACTCAGGATATGGGGACACCTTCCTCTGGATGGCCGAAGGGCCAGTAACAGTACTGCCCCAGCCTCACACTAGACAGTGACACACGGAATACAGGCCTTGCTTCCTATAAGCTCTGCTTCACACTTCGCTTGCAACACAAGTCCATGAACAAATACTGTTAAAATTTGAACGTAGGTAAACAAATTGGTCAGTCTCATCTGGAAAGTCTGTCCTTCCAGTTTTGGTGACTACTGCCACTGTGTTGTCGCTGGTCTACCTATAGTCATGGCTCTGCGGAAGATAGGCTCTGCTTTTCCTCTTTCCTCTCTTCATCTTTAGAGCCCACACAGCACCTTGCCTGCTGTAGTGGCTTAAACACTTCCAAATCAAGTGAGGACATCAGTGTGTGGTATATTCTAACTAAGCAGCGATCTAAATGGCTGAGATTTCTTCAGGAAATGTGGGTCAGCTTTCCACCACCAGAGCAAATGCCTCTGATAATCCATTTACATAGAGAGAAGCTCTGTTCACTGGTTTCAGAGATTTTAGTCTGTGATCTGGAAGTTTGGTCTGGTGTGAGGCAGGACATCATGGCAAACTGCCTATAGTGGAGCAAAGCTGCTCACTTCATGGCCAAACAGTGAAAAAAGGAACAAAGACAGACCAGGGTGCCCTTTGAAGACCTCCCACTGGGCCCCACCTTTTAAAGCGTCCAGACCTCCCCGCAGTGCCACTCCTGAGGAACATAACCTTCAGCGACACTCCAGAGGCAAATAGTAGGTGGAAACTTGCATCCTCTAACACTTGTCAGAACGCATCAGTGGGAGACGTGCTGGTCTAGGGGTTAATACAGTGAGTGGACAGGCAAGATAAAGCTCATCACCAGATGCTAATTGGGGTGGGCGTGGCAGGTGTCTTTCTTCTCTGGTTGCTTGGTTTGGGTGACACTATATGCTCACTTTGAAGGTTCCTACCTATTTCCTGACCCTGAGACACTCCTGACTTAGTCCTGTCTGTGCATTCTGTGCAAACCCTTTGCTTAGTCCTGACCTTACCTTCACTGGGCCATTACTTCTCCTGGCAGACAGGAGACTCCCTTTGGATGCCTCCCTGCTATTTTCGACTTGATCATCCGAAGCCAAAATATCATTAGAATCCAAAGCAGTGACAGGGGAGGTGGGGAGGAGAGGGAGGAGTGGAAGAAGGAGGAGGGGCAAAGAGGGTGAAGGGGAGGTGGGGGGGGAGAACCGGGCCAACAAACCACTACACTAGCCTTAGGAAAACAAAATACTGGGGACTCTGGAAAACAGTACTTTGGTTGAAATCATGGCACAGGCCAAGGGTAGAGGCTCTGACAGCGGACACCCTGGAGAGCCTGGCCTTCCTCCACTCCTAGGAGCTCACTGTGTAACCTGGGGAAAGTCGCTCACCTCTCTGGACTCCACTCTTTCACTAAGTCACGGTTGGATCAGCAGTTCTGTCTTCAGTAACGCGTCAGAATAACACATCCCCTAGATATTCTGATGAGTGAGACAAGAAGGCCAAGAATCAGCGTTTCCAAGAACCTCTGAGGGTGAGGGGATTTCCCAGACCTAATTTACAGGAGTCTTGTAGTCAGTTCCCTTTGCAGCCTTGTCATTCCCTCCACTGTCAGCTTGAGGGAGCAGAAGGTGACCAGGAAACACCAAACAGCTTTGTCTAAGAAACGTAGCCCTCAGAAGCAGCCAGATGGCAAATGGCAGGGAAAGGTCAGAGAGGGTCGCATTGCTGTATCTCTCAGCCAGCACCTGTTCAAGGTGGCGGAAGCAGGGACAGCTCAGAGCAGGCAGGACTGAGAGGGCTCCCTGGGCTTCACTCCACCTCAGACTGAGTCACTCTTTCTCTTGCCCCACGCAGGCACCTCAAAGATCATAAACTAGAAGTGCATTTTGGACCACACTGTTAAAATAGTTTCTGACATTTAAAAATTGGGAGATTTCTTATTTAAGAATTCCAGGCTCCTTTTGGAAAATCTGAAAGATCGGGCACATTGTACTCCTTGTCCTTGGCCATGGGCTAGAGCTGGGCAGCTCTTCCTGCCCACAGGCAGCAGCCGGCCTGCGTGACTCATGTTACCCGCCAGGCCCTGTCAGGGGAGGTGCCCCCCACTCTCCGAAGTACTCTGGGATAAGCCAGAACTGTAGAGGATGGGGTGCGCCTGCCTTGAGGGTTAGGAGGTTGGCCCTGGGCCTGAAGCTTTCCATGGACATGGAAAAATAATTAGTCAGTTGTATGGAACTCACTGCTATGTTTATGGCAAAGATGTTGATCATTATATTTCATGGTTTCTTCTCATAGAGGTACATTGGCAAAATGAATTTTTCAGTCTTGTTCTTCGACAGTTTTCAATAAAAATAAATATTACCTATCTTGTGGCCCAGCAATTCCACTTCTAAGAAATGAAAATAAGTCCACAAAAATATTTGTCTAAGGGGCTGGAGTGTAGTGTGCTTGCCTAGTGTGTACGAGGATCTGAGTTCTACCCAGGGCCATAAAGAAACAAAAAACTTGTACAAGAAACAATACACATCTTCCTTAAGAAGGATGGAATACCAAATTATGATATTTTTACAATGAAATATTATTCAGTCATAAAAGTACCTAAATTATTTATATACACAACATATAAGAGTCTCAAAGCACTGATAATTCAAAGAAGCTGAACACAAATATATAACTACACTTACCTGAATTTCAAGAACATGTAAAACTCATCTTTGGCAGTAGGAATCAGATTTTCTCTGAGGAGATTCTCAACTAGAAAAGGAATTAATTGAACTTCTAGGGGTAGTAACAGAAATCATCTAAAATTGTATTTGGCTGAAGATTACAAAGAGTATATATTTGTCAGAGCACCTTGATTTGTACAATCTATTGTGTGTAAAACATTTAAAAAGGAACAGAGAGAAAGAAGCCTGACACAGAAAGCTCAGCATTTGTTGGTAGGAAATACTGACAGCATAGTGAAAAAGAGGACAGGCTCTCTAGTTGAGACACTTGGACTTGAATTTATAACCTTTCTTTACCATTCATTAGTGGTAATCTTGGGTAAATTATCTAGTATCTGTGAATCTTAGTTTTTCTCATCTGAAAAACAGCGCTGGTTCTAGTACTTTATTTTCCCCCACAGAATTGCAATGAAGTGATAGTGGGTACAAACAGATTAAATATTCTGGTACACAGTTTACAGACCCCCCCCCCAACCCCCACACCCAAACACACTCTTAACAGTAGCTGGTTATTTGCTATGGAAAAAAAGATGGACAAGAAAAGAAAAACTGCAAAAAGAAGAAAGAAAAACTGGTCTTTAATTATGAGAACAGTGAAGATTTTCAAGTTTGAGAAATACCCTTTATTGATCCTGGTTTCAGTAAGTGCTGCAGGAAAGAATTTTCCCTAATCCGTGAATCAGGAATGCCTAAAACCCCCTGTATGTTGAGAGAGCTTTATGGCAGAAGCACCCATTTTTCCAAATATATTTTTGACACTGGTGCTCAGATGTGGTGGCAGAAGTGGGAAAGGAAAGCACCTAACTCCAGGCCTTCAGTGGATCACGGAAAGTGAGCCTCTTGAGACAAGCTCCACATCACCTTTCATCTCCAGGAGTTAGATTCTGGGGTTCTCTCATGGGTCCAGGAGTTAGATTCTGGGGTTCTATCATGGGTCTGTCCTGTCAGCCAGGCCCACACAGGCAGGGACCAAACGCCTGGGCTCTCCACTGGACTCCACTTCCCAGTGAATGATGAGGCATTTTCCATGTCCAAAGACTAGAAATGATACTTGGCCTGTTAAAAGTTTTAAGGGGAGAACAGTGGCCAGGTGGGGTGGGAAGAAAAACAAGAAGCCAGTTTACCATTCCTGTGGGCCAGCAGCCATGCAGGGCAGGGAGGAGAAGCAAGATGCCAATTCACCCTTCCCATGAGTCAGTGGTAGCCATTCGGAGCTGGGAATGAGAAACAAGAAGCCAATTCACCCTTCCATTGAGCCAGCCAGCACATGGGCTGGGAGACAAGACGACCCTCCCCACAGCTTCCTCCAGTAAGCAACTGGCTGATTTGGAGGCTCACAGGCTCAGTTGATAGCAACTGATGTACAAAAACAATCTAATTCTTGTAGTGTTTGATTGGTTTTGCAGCTTTAAAGCTGGTAGTCTAAGCATCTATTTAGAGGATAATATGCATTATAGCAACTATGGGAGATTTTCTTCTGTCTTGTTTTTGAAACCCAATATTGTTCTGTTTTGTTTTCTTCAATGTTCTGTTTTGATTGGTTTTATTCTGTTCTGTTTATTTTATTTTACTTTATTATGTCTGATGGTATTGGCAGCAATTATGAAGATAACAGAGGCATTACAGTAACCATTGTTGATTTTCTGTTATCCTGTTTTGAAGTCCTGTATCACTTTCACTGTTTTGATGGGCTTTATTCTGTTTCAATTTTTTTTTGGTTTCATTCTCTTTAAAATTTTTTTAAAAAGTTGTAAGGGGAACATCTTCCTTGGGGTATATAATTAAATACTTATGGCATATTAAATACTGTGGTCTTCACCATGACATTGTAGAGCAAAACAAGAACCATCTGCCTGAAGAGTATTTCTGTATCTTTTGTCCAGCTGTGGCTGAAGATACTGTGATCCTGGGATTATCCATAATAAAGAAAAAATTTTATTTATCTAACTTATCTATATATTTCTAAGGTCAAAAGATCTCCAAGTATATGACTGAGCATGCTTGTTTTACCTGTATAATGAATAAGCCTAAAGTCATCTTTATTGATCAGGATTTATTTATTGGTTTAGTGTCTGTTCAACAGAGATATCTACAAGCGTCTATGTACTCTTTTGCCACCTTCACAGAGCTGCTGATTATGATATTCCCTTAATGACCTCATCATCTTACCATATATATTAATGTGGAATCTCCAACACTTCTCTTAGAGTAGAAATCTTGGACTAGCTAATGTATATACATATACACTAGACAAAGTCAAAGTTATTAAATAATTTTATTCTTTTTTCTTTTATATTAACAGTAGCCCAGTGTTAAGCATGGTAGAAAATCTGAATTTTTTAAAAAAAACCTTTTTTTGGTTTATCAAAGAATGTATAAAAATATTATTCAAAAAGCAAATATTTAATAATTACATTGCCCAGATGTAGGAGTGCCAAAAATAATAAAAAACAAAATACCTCCAAATCAAAGAAGGCTGGATGGTTTTGTTAAAATCAATTTTAACCATTTTAGGTAACCAGTGTGTGCTAATGATACTCAAGTTAAAAGTTATAGCCAGATACTATAACAGAAAACACTATGTGTAGCTACTAAGAGGATTCCTCAAGCAGAACCAGTTTTGTTCTTAGTATATGGCTGAGTTTACAGCTTCAACAGCAAGCAGCAATGAAAGATTATAAACTCCCAACATTTCTATTAAATGCTTTACAATAGCAAAGAAAAAAAATGAACCAGTGGTTGATAGAACTGTTGCTACACTAAGAGCTTAGATATAAAATGTCAACAGTTAATTACCTTTGATTTTTAAAAATTCCACATAATATAAAATATTTGTTTTGCTGGCACCATAGATTTAACCCACAATCAATACCTTTTATCAAGTACTTTCACCATGCAAAAAAGGAGTCTCAGTGCACACTGCTCACCACCTTCTGTCACTGTGGTCTGATGACGAACCATCTCGTGGAGTTATCACTGCCAAGGAAAATGCAAAGCAGCCAAAACACACAATGATTCATTTGAATGCCAGAGTGTCAGGGGCAGACGAGTGGTGCGGTGAGCCAGAGGTGGAGTATGCAACTGGAAATGTCCATAAGCAAACAGAAAACAGCGTGAAATCTTCTGGCATAGAAACAAACGACCGTTCTACTCCTGTGAACAGTACTCGACATGGACAAGCAGATCTCGGTGCTCCGTGGCTGGATACTGTACATTGCATTTGGGGCACCCCACCAGGCTTTCGTTTAGTGCAGCGGTGGGACTTTTTGGTGAGGTGACTTTCACTTTGTTTGCAGTCTCTCCTTGGAAAGTGTCTAATGGCTCTGTGAAGGGAAACTCATGAAGTTGCTTCTGAAAAATAAATTTCAACCGAACACCATTGTATATCAGACCCATTGTCCATTGATTTTAACTGTTGCATAGATTCCTTAGCTGCTCCGATCCTAGCAGATAGATTTTTTTTTTAATTTCTGTTCATCAGTATTTTGGTGGTAACATATGAGGTTGTCATAAATTACCCAGATAATTACTATAATTACTCAAACTGCCCAAGAAAGTACATGTACAAGTACAAGGTTCATATAGCTAGGTTTTATTAAGAGACCTGCAGTCAGATCTAAAGGGCAGGCTCATGTACTAGGCTCACTAAATTTGTTAGTTTCGTAAAACAGGGGCATCTTCAGTAATAACAAACAAACAAGCACTACATGGAATTTAGGATTTTAACAGATTAAACAGATTATGCACAGAAACAAGTAAGAGATTATATAATACTTTCTAAACTTTACCTTTTCATGCTTTCTCCTGAAGAATTTAGAGTAAGCAAGAAAGCTCAAAAGTAAGTATTTTATAATACCTATGAGGACAATGTACAGTAAGAACATAAAGAAAAGCACAGAAAAGCTACAAATTGTTTTATATCTTCTGGCTCCCTCTATTTTGAAAATGATCACTAACAGAACTGATTCAAACCTTTAATTTCGAATCTTATAAATCAGTGGGGATGAACCTATGGCCAAGGTGAGCTGTTTATCATTGAAAGTTCTAAAAGGTTCACCATCACTGTTATAAATGGTCCAAATCAATGACATACTAAAGAATACAGCCAGACTTGTATTTCCTTTCTTTTATTCATATAGAAATTACAAGTCATTTCATTATTTATTTATTTAGGCAGGCTGCTGCCATGTAGCCCAGAATGGCCTTGAACTCAGAATCACCTCGCCTAAGCCTCCCGAGTACTGGGCCCACAGGCGTGTGCCACCATGCCTGGCAAAGAAGTTACATTTATAACATTTTACCATCTCCAAATAGTTTGCAGTACTAGGAAAATAGAAGATATATAGACTAATGAGGTACACACACACCCTAACAGCCTCAATCTAAAAACTTACAGGTAAGATGAAAATAAGTGAAAAGTATTTCCTTATAGAAGCTTCTTTCTTTAAAAGGTGTATCATTTAAAAGACTGTTTTAGGGCAACTCAACAATATGCTTAACTCATAACATGCTTCAAGAGCCTATTAACAATAATAACCCACTATCCCTAAAACAGCAATCCAACCTCTCTCTCCCTCAGTTTAGTTTAGGATTCTGTAACACCCTTTCTCGTCTCTCTCCTAAACCTGGTACTGTTTAGTACTTCTAGAATCACGGTATCTGGGACAAGTGGGGAATGATCCCAGACACAGATGTAATTATTACCAAAAGGTACACAATGTCCTTCTTTCTGAACTCTGAATTGATGTGTATGGGAAGGTGCCTGCAGCTAGGCAAGAGTCTGCCTACTCATCTGAAGTAAAGCCAGCTCTTCTTTAAATTGTATCCTCCTGGTTTGGGAACTGATTTGAGATATAAAGAGGGCAGAAAGAGAAAGCAAAGTTTTAGGTTAGGCATTCCAAACTCACCAAGGATTCCAACTGTGTTATTTGATTTCTTGCTTTTCGGAGTTCCTTAAGAATTACATGCAATTGGTGCTGCATATTTTGTCGGTCAAGTTTTTCATTTTCAAAGTCTAAAGTACATGACTGCATCTGGAAGATGCCCAGAACAAGACAATTACAACTGGTAGACACTGCTTAGTTCACTTAACTGAATGTATGCACACAAAAAAAATTTGTTGTGTTATCATAACAAGAATTGCCCTGAGCACAAGGAGATGTTAATAAATGGAGTTTATGGCAAGGACTCAGTTTATGCAAGAAGCAAATCCAAGGCCTGAGCTTTAGGGGAGTAAAGAGTAGTTTGGCAAGTTGCTGGCTAGAAATAGTCTTCCTTAATCCTCTTTTCTATGGGAGAGGGAGGAAGAAGGGAAAGAGATGGATACTCCCTGGCTTGGAATATACCAAGAATCTCTGCTGTGTATTCTGAGAATAAATGGTGTTTCTTTCAGAGTTCTGCTTGAAGCTATAAGATGGCCCTATTCAGAGAACCTGTTAGATTAGAAAGGAAATTAAGCTACTGGGGAAGAACAAAATTTGCCAAGGCCAAGAATATTGCCATCACACCTCAAAGAATCTAATTTAGCCTAAGATGGTAGTAGGAACATATGAGTAATACACAGTCTTTCAAAATGTCTTTTATTAAAGTCTTTTCAAGATATTTTCCACAACTTTCAAACAGTTCTCCATAGAACAGTATACAAAACAAGGAAGATTCCATTTTCTAATAGGCCAAACTGAATTTAGAAGCGACCCTAGTACATACCTGTTGTTCCAACACAGCCACCCTTGTTTGTTCCTCTTGCTGCTTCACCAGAGATGTGTAAAGAAGCTGGACCTGGGGGATGCAAAGAGACTCAGTGTTGTCCTACTTGGCCCTTCTTCACCTGACCTAAGAGGCATGACATGCATACAACACAAGTCACATCACTAACCAGGGTGACACCTGTGAGGCAGGGTGACTCAGTCCAGATGGTCATTTCACCACTCCATGCACAGGCAAGTGAGCAGAATGTCCCCAGTGGAGTTCCCTGAGCCAGCCAACTGACCAGCCACCAACAGCCCTGAGCTCTGCAGGGGTCACACTGCCTTTCCTGGGGGTTCTGACTTTTGCTATCTTTTCAGACTGGGGTAACAAAGTAGGTAGTGCCTCATCTCCCTGGCTGAAGAATTGGAGCAAAGTAATCATTTCTGCTTGATCCTTTCCAAAAGTCACTGCTCATACCTATTCGAGACATGTGAGACCAGTACAGATGATCTCTTGCCTTCTGGAGGATCTGAAGAATTACCATTATAGTAACAGCAAGAGCTAACATTGATATTTATTTAGTTTCAAAAGCACCCTCACAGTTCCTCAATTGACCCTGCATTAGAAGAGCCTCATGAGGGAAGTAGAGGCGGTCAGTTATTTGACCAATGAATAATACTAACTTCTGAGTCACAAAAGGTAGGTAACTTGCCTATGGCTACACATCCTGAACTAGACACCATGTGTGGACCCAATGCTGCCAAGGAAAATTTAAATTAAATGCTTATTTTGTTAAAGTACTATTCAGTTCTCATAATCTTAACTTAGTACTACAAGGAGCAAAACAAATTGATAAAATGACTCATGCCATTATATTAGTTGTCATAGGCAACCTTCAAGAAGCAAAAATATGACAAGCACCTCTTGGCAAATGCCAAAAGAGATCTTGAGCTGAAAGACAAACCATAACTCACGAAGATGACTAACACACCCTCGCTGAAAGCTGCAAGTGTAATGAGAATATGGAAGGTACACTATGTTCACTCGAGCACAGTACCAGCACCACCAAGAAGCCACAAGATGCCAGTCTAGAAACCAGCCTGGATCCCTCCCACTAGTTTACTCCATCTTTTAGCTTCTCACACATACCTACTCCCTTCTCTCTCAGAACTCTCATGTGCATATTTTTCTCCTGGGAGGGAATTCCCACAGAAAATTACTGATTCACTGGGTCTTTGTTCAAATACCACCTCCTCTCAAAGGCCTCCACAAGCCCGAGTTCTCTCCCATATCACTCTACTTTATTTTCTTTAGTTTATTCAATTGTTTAGGTCGTTCTTTATAAACTATAAACTCTCACAAGACGTCAGAAACTCGTTTTGCTCCTTCTAGTTCCCTACTGGTTAAAACGTCCCTGGACCCAGCAAGGGCTCCCTAGAAGCTGTGTTCTGAACTGTGGAGAAGCAGGCAGATTCGCTTACCTGGGACAGAAGCTCTTCGGATCGCCTCCTCTCCTCGTCAAGCTTCTCCCTGGCAATACTGTTCTCTTCCTTGAGTCTTTCTATTCTCTCGGTTTTATGCCTGTCATCTTCCAGATGCTGTACCTCTGCCTTCCTTTGTGAGCACAGCAACTGATTTAAATCTTGAACTTCTTTCTGGGCTTCTTCGTATTTTTTTCGAAATTCAGTAAGTTCCGAATTCAACTGAGTTATGGTTTGTCTTTCAACCTCAAGATCCCTTTTGGCATTTGCCAAGAGGTGCTTGTAATATTTTTGCTTTTCTTCTTGATTATCTGTGACAAATAATATTATGGCACAAGTCATTTTATGAAATTTTATTTTATGAAATTGATAGTATTTATGAGACATTAAACTTTAAACGTGTTTCTTTAAATGAAATCAAACCACGTTTTTAGCTTACAAAATGAAAACTCAGGATGGTGGCAGTATAATTGATATGTAGTAGATTAAGAAGTTTGAGCCCATTATTGAAGTCGCAAAACACACAAAAGAACAAAAACAATTAGATAACTACTTTGTGGGGAAAGTTCCTAATTTCTAAAGATGAATCAGAAAACAGGGACATAACTCATCATTTAAAGACAAGGAGAAAGTTACCATAATTAATGGAAAAAGCATTAAATGAGATGAGAAAGAAAGAGTAGGACTCTATTATTAAAATGTTCCTATGCTACTTTGAGAAAACATGAAGAGAAAGGGGGTAAAGGGGGTAGGAAGAAGGTTAAGAGAGAAACTGTACTATATTACCAAAGGAAAAAATGCTTAGCCTATAATGAGAAGTGTTTTAGGTGTAATAAACACGACTACAGTAGTAGCTCCACCCCATTAGAGATTAACAGCTTCTAATTATCTCTAGAAACATTCCCTGTATTTCTTTTTAGCATTAGTCCTGTTTTAAACATTCAAGGATGAAGTTGCAGGGTGATGGGGAGGGCTTCCCCCACTTCAGTTGTCTCTTCGTAGAAATCAAGGTAGCTGTCCCCGTAGGGCTGCTGGTCTTATAAGCAGTGCTTTGTTGGAGGTTTCTCTTTGTTTGCCCAGCTTGTCACTTAGAGCTGCTAAATCTATTTCTTCACCTGTAAAATGAGCCTAATTTCCTGGACCCTGACTACCCTACCTCTCAGAATTATTACCAAACTCATTTGAGATGAGTGTTACGGAGACTACAAAGCCCTAGGCCAAAAGGCAACAGTATAAGTAAGAAACCTCATCTCAGGTCCACAGTGAGGTTCAAATTGGAGAATCAGCTATAAAATGTATCTTGAGCCAGGTATGGCGGTGCACACCTGTAATCACAGCTACCCTGAAGGCTGAGGCAAGAGGATCGTGAAGTCCTGCCTGCACTATGTATCAAGACCTTTTCTCAAAATAAAAACAAAATAAACAAAAAACCTAAAACCTATATTCTTTCTGCTGGGGTAGTTATGAGTAAAGGCTGAAGGGAAGCAGAATAAAAAGGTGAGTGATAAGGCCATCTCTAGGGAAATAACAGTGGGGCAGACCTTTAAAGGACAGGAAGGACATGGGTGGAAGAAATTTCATGAGGACTCTCTAATCTATGACATGTGCCCTGCTTGTATCTGAAAACATTAGGAAATGGAACAGACTTGCAAAACATTATTTCTTATTTCAAGCTTAGAAGATTTCCTTTTATTTTACTTTCTAACACATCTATAAAAATCTAAATTTGATGAATCATTCCTTTGGGGAATTGTCAGCCCTATCCCAAAAGAACACTTTTGTACCAGTCAGTACCTTCTGATTCAGCCTTTTTTGTCTGCTGTGGGTGTGAAGGAGCAGATGTCTCTATTTTCTTTTCCAGCTCAAAGATCTTTGCTAACAGTCCTCTAACGAAGGCCTCTCGCTGCTGATCATACACAAGCCACTGCTGATTTTTCTCCAGAGCCTTGCAGTGAAGATGAAAAAAAACCAACAGTATAATAAAACCAAAAATCTTAAAATGAACAAGGAACTCTAAGCGATGTCTTTTCTAACACATCAAGACTTAATGGTTCACGGAATAATTATGGCAACTACAGTACATCACACATATTTGGAATACACACAGTGTGGCAAAGTCACAGTTCACGTGTGATTAGGTTTGTTTGCTGTGTCCTACAGATAACCTGCTTTGTATCTGTGCAGACGTCACTCTGTAAACTAGAATGCCTTCTGGCACATGTGGAAATGAGCTGCTCAGATCCCACTTTAAGAAAGAGCCCTTCCCAGCTGCAGGCAGCTGTGCCTATGGTTACTGCCTTCGAATCTCTCTGCTGCATGGTCCCAGCCAATAGCAAGGCAGAGACAAGCAATTCCGACTACATATGGGACTCCACTTCTGAGCAGTCTACCCTGAAGCTCCTGTGTGTGCCCCCCCCCTGGCATTCCTGACTTTTTCCCGTTAGATGTAGCTGCACTATAAACCATTTGCACCCCTGACTCCATTTCAGTGTCTATGTCCAGGACAAGAAAACTTACATTGCTAGATTTAATTTCTTTCAATAAGTAGCCCAACGCATTCAAGTTTAAAGCTAGAGAAGTGCCAGGGATATAGCTCAGTGGCACAGTGCCTGCTCAGCAAGTGCGAGGTCGTGAGTTCGATTCCCCACACCAAAAAACAAAAATAAAGGAAAAAAACACCTAGAGAGGAGGCAGGCTTGGTGATGCAAGCCTGCAACCCTGCACCCAGGAGGCTGAGGCAGAAGGCAAGGCCTGCTTAGCAAATTCAAGGACAGCCTGGACTACACAGCGACACCCTGTCTAAAGGACACAAAAACAAAGACGAAGCCTGCTAACAGAAAGAAGAAAAAGACTAGAAGTTCTCATATAACATCAACATATACTGAGATTAAAACTTCATTCTCCTTTTTAATCTAGTTGTGTAACCCAAGAAGATGGCACCGTGTCCCTCTTCTACATTCCTGAGAGGACAGGGAAATAAGTCTCGTGACTATTTGCACAAAGAGGACGTGTACATCTAAACCTGAGGCCATTCATAGGTATGACGTGTGCCCTGGACCCAGCATCACAGTGACCAAGCTCCTTTGTTCTGAGCCTCAGCCCTGCTGCCCACTGTGGCCTATTACGTTGGAGGAAGCCTGTGAGAGGAATGATGCACTGTTGGATCTTGGTGAGCCCAGACTGCTTTTGAATTAAAAAAAACAAAGTGTCTATTGATGTTTTATTGAACAACAGAAACTCTCAGTTGAAAGTTAAGATCATCTCTCATCTCAGTGGAGATGCAGGCCATCACAATAAGCTTTAGGTTATTAATACAATGATGGCTCTATATTGTGTGTGGAGGGGAACAGCTTATTCCAAACCAGTTCAGTTTAACCTCTTCCTCAGTTCCCCCACTGCTTGTGGAGGCACTTAAGAAGCTCTTCCATGTGTGTATTAAGTGCTGCCACAGCAGTGGCACCTGATAAATGTTGATGAATAATGATGACAACCTGGAGCAGGAAACAATGGCTGCAGGGATCAGCGAGCATGAAGAGGCCCTTTAGCCCCAGTTAA
This sequence comes from Dolichotis patagonum, assembly GCA_004027295.1. NCBI lineage: Eukaryota > Metazoa > Chordata > Mammalia > Rodentia > Caviidae > Dolichotis > Dolichotis patagonum. The sequence goes on along the minus strand of PVJX010014597.1, from coordinate 27,499 downwards.
AGCTGAGAGCATTTAGAGGAACAGAAGCTATGAATCTAGCAGCTTGACACACCCATAGAACCATAAATTTAAAGCAGTTCAAAAAGAACCAAATACTTGCTAAGGTCTGTTAGTCACTGATTATTCAGTGACTAACAATACAAGAGAACGTAATCAAACCCCTCTGTAATGGAACCATAAATATTTCCGTAATCTTATGAGTGTTTAATATGTAGTTCTTGTGGCATAATTTGTCCAAGATCTGTTGTACTTTGTTATTATCAGTTGACATGGCAACCATGTGTACCTTTATATTCTTCAAGACTGCCAGAAAGAGATGATACAAACACAAGGTTCTTGACAAGAATGCTGCACGGTATAATTTTAAGGAAGTAAAACATAATGAAATGCATCTTCAAAAGGGTTCAATCCTTTTAGAACTACCCTACATGTATTCTAGGAATACCAAAAAAGATTGGCTGCCCTCATCCATGAGCTGGGGATCCTTCCAAAGGGGTAAGGTGGGATATGGTAAGTACCACTGATTCCCCCCAAAGAACATCAGCTTTGTACAGTAGGGACAGAAACTGATTTTTTTATTCCCATGAGGCTCACTGTAAAGCCAGGTTTTATCGTAAACTGCACCCTGATGACCTGTAACATATTCACAGACTTCATTTTTCAAGATTTCAGACTAATGATTAACTACACAGATCCCCATCTCAATCTTAAAATGATCTATCATGCACAGACAAAATTCATCTATTTTAATTTCAATCTGAAAATAGAGTATAGTATTTCCCTTGATGATAATCTAGACTTCTAGTTACAGGATGAAGAATAACTAAAAAGCTTAAGATTTTGGTTGTGCAGCAGGACACCTGCTTTCCAGTAGGAGCATCCACTTTTTACAGACAAAGGCGGCCAAGCCTAATACCCACGGAGGCTGTGTTTATGGTAACTCTTAGGTCTTTCTGCAGCCTGTGAGATTCTATAAGCACCCCACACACTCCTGAGCAAAGCTTCCCAGCATGAGACTTACAGGATTTTCAGGGTTTGTTTTCTGTAGTGTTGAGATAGATTAAGAAGGTAGAAACAGCTTTTGGAGACAAAGTCAGTTCAGGGCCCTGTAATCACTGGTTCAGTGTTCCGCTCCTTGCACCCAGCAGGAAATAATAGTAGTAGCTCTCCTTGCGCTAACAGTTAGTTTATCAAGGTAGAGACACTGCACATCCATTCTGTATTATATAAATCCTCAATAACGTAAAGTTTCATGGATATTATCCTCATTGGCATAATTCTATTTAAAGAGTCTGTCTCACTGAATCTTAAGCAATAGATCTGCAGTTGTTTGATGTAATTCCTTTCAACTTTTCTGTATGTTTAAAATTTTCCATAATTAAAGTTGGGAAAAAATAATCAGCCTCAAAGAAATATGAATAATCACATCTCGATTTCATCACGATCTTAGTACACAGAGTTAAGATTACTAAGATTCACAGTCTATTGCACAGTAAGCTACAGTGGTGATTATCTCAGTTAGATCTACCACTTCCCCTTATGAGACCCCTGTGCATTCTCTAAGCTGCTTTCAAAGATTCACAAGGATCTTGGGTTTGTGCTCAGATTTAGCTGCTAAGCGAGGCAGCATTGTATGACTCAGAGCATGTACATATCCAAACACAGTATCTACAAACTGTAACGCATTGGATGCCCAAATGACTAATTTATACCAAATTTTGCATTTTTCCATATTTAGAAGTGTTTTAAAACAAATAATTTAACATTTAGTGGTTGCTGAAATTTTTTTTTCTTTCAGAAGAAATCACAGATACTGAACTGAAATCTGAGAAACAAAAGATATGTTAAAGATTTAAAAGGTAATATTCTAAAAGGCCACATGATGGCAATATTACTTCAAAAACATTTTCCCTGACTTTCCACTGACTACACATCTGTGCTAAAACAATTCTTAAATACTGAAAGTACTGACACTTGGCCATGTTTGCAGCATTAACAACTGCAGTACTTATTTCCAAATGGCAGTGAGATCTGAGGAATGAACAATTAGGCCTTCAGAAAGGTATGCATAGGTTTTCAGGGCTTTCCAAAAAACACAGAAATGGAGATTTTCAAAATAAGTGAGCAAAGCTCCACAGGAAGTTTTCTGGGAACCCTGAAGAGTGATAGGACCAGAAATGCTAAGGTCTCAAAGCCAAATAACGTTCTAGTGCCAGTGTGGGGACTGAGGAAGGAAATGTGTCTTCCCTAAGCTCTCTAAATACAGTTTTCTCCCTGGACTCAAGCAGAGCTAGACCACCTCTGGCTCCTCCTATATACGGTAATGGAGTCTCAAGTGCAGTTCTCTGGCAGCAGTAGCAGCAGCATGACCTGGGAGTTTGCTGGAAATGCAGTCTCAGGCCCTACTCCACTGTCCTTAAATCAGATCTGCACTTTAAAAACATTCCCTAGGCCTGGGAATTTAGCTCAGCAGCACAAGCACCTGTTTCACAAGCAAGAGGTTGTGAGTTCAATCCTGGAGGACCCCCCTTCCAAAAAAGATTCCCTAGATTCATACACTGAGTGAAACCATTTGAAGGTAAATCAGGCTAAATTTTACTGCATCTGACTGAAATTCTTTCCAAGGTAATCAGAACAGAGGAGCACAATGTGATCCTTAAATACACCAGGAACATAGAATAGAAAGAAAACTGGGCATAGAAATGTAACATTTTGAAATTAATTCTACATAAAGGATGGTTATTGTCTAAAAATAACTTCAGCTGCTATTTGAAGTATTTAGCTCTCAGAAGCCTAAAACTTATGTATGAGTTTAAGACAACAGTATCTACTTTCAGGTTCTTTTCTAGAAAAACACTAAGGAAACCCAAGAAACCTCATAGATCCCATTCATTCAAATGCTCTAGATCCTGGGAGACAGCAATGAACTAAACATGCAAAAACCCTTCCCTCGTGTATCTTATAGTAATGGAAGAGATCCATAAGCAACAGAAGTAAAGTAGACTAAATTTAACAGTAATACGTGATGAGGGGAGAAAAAGCAGGAGGGGGCCAGGAACTGTCTGAGAGTTATGATTTTAGACCCAGTAGCTAGGGAATCCTTTGTTCTTGCCACCCGTCAGGTAAATGCCCTTGAAGCAAACACCTAGTAGGATTTGGGAGTCATGAAAGTACCTGCAGGAACAGTTTCCCAAGCACAGGGAACCAAAAAAGAAAAGGTAGTATCTTCAATAAGCAGCTGGGAAGCCAGCATGGTAGAAGTAAGGAGAAAACAGAAAGTATGTAAGATAAATTATCCATAAACTAACACATGCAAAACAATGACGTTTAGTATAATATCCATAAACTAACACATGCAAAACAATGACATTTAGTATAATATGCAACACAAAACCCCATTTTAATAATTTTTTTAAAAATTATGTTGTCTCTTTATTTCAGCTACCTATACATAAATCACTCCAATAAACATACTGTGACACCTGTATACAGGTGCGTAGAAGATTTAAATTCTTCCTTAAAGATCAAACAGACTTCAAGAGACACCTGACAGATGGCGGAAAGCAAGCATCTTATGAGCATGCTTATCAGTCAGTAACATTTCTGGAATCAAAATTCCTACTGACTTAATGATTAAATCAAGAACTTTCTACTGTAATCTAATAAAAAAATTGAAAAAATATATGGTGAGTAGCAGTCCCAAGTCTGTGTCATTCAGTTCCCAATGAAACCTAACTATCCATCTGAGACCTATGTTAGAAATAACACAGCTTTACCATATATATAGTTAACTTCATTTCCAAGATTTTAAACTAAAGGGTACATGTTGTATGGGTAAACAAAAAGTGAAAAACTATAAATGAAATTACATTACGCTAAAAAAAAAAACCAACTGGGCAAATTAGCTTTAGGTGAACAAGGGATACTGTTGAGGTATCTGACAGTTGTAGGTGATTTCTAGGGCTTTAGAGAACAGAGACCAAGCTTTGAGACTTACACAATAATCACAAATCATTCGCTTCCCTTGTCTCGTCACTAGACTTTTGTTTTTCAAGTCATAGCACTAATGCTGGCAATTTCCATATTTAAGAATAAGCCAGGCTACTTTACTTATAATGTCAAAAAAAAGTAAACTTACATCTTTCAGCTGTATTTCCAACTCACGAGCGTTACTCACTGGTGAGCCTGCAGTCATACTCTGTAAATAACCCAATATTAGTTAATATCATACACTTAACAATAGAAGCTTCTTTATTATACTTTATTCCTTAAAGATACAATATATTCTCAGGAAAATCCCAAAATCCAGATCTGGCACATGTGACAGCTACCAGAGCACCACTGTCAAAATTTAGACTTCCTGGAAGCTTCCTAAGTACACTGGAAACTTAAGATTTCAGATCTAACCTGATTTGCGATCGTCTGGACCCAGGATCACCAGAACAAGCTTTAGGACATAAGAAGAGCTCAGTGGTTTTTCACTAAAAGGAGCCAAACCAAACAACTGGGCTATTTCAATGAAATCTGGAAAATGTGAATTGTAAAACAAAAGATAAAAAGGTTTTTCCCTAGAAGTATATACTGTATTAGTACCAGTTGAACATCTACCTAAAACTGGTTAGACCAAAAGTGTTTTGTATTGCAGAGTTGGGAATATCTGCATGAATATGAGATATCTCAGAGATGGGACTTAAATCTAAACACACAATTCATCGATATTTTCTATTTTAGAGCACTGGGACTAGGATGTTCAACCTGTAAAAGTATTAGTTCACATAGATTATATGGAACTCAAACCGTATTTTTTCTTTTTCCTTCATTTTCTCATGGAAAAATAAATGTATCTTTCAAAATTTCAACTTCCTACCAAGAGTTATAATTCATATTAAAAGTGGAGAAACTAATCCTTGAACTTCAAATAAAGATTTTAGTTAACCATTTCAGATCTGACTAATGTTTTATGAGTTTCAGCTCTGTGGGATTCTCTAAACAAAATCTTCACCTTTTTGAACTCATCTGTAGAAACATTTAATTGCCTATCTATGGAAGTACATGTAAACATACAGATCTGATCACTGTGCAAACCCAAAAGGGGATAGAAAGGTTAAAGACAGACCATTAAAAGCATTAAGTGCTGGGGATACAGCTCAGTGGCACAGAGCCTACCTGGCAAGCGCGAGATTATGACTTTGATCCCCAGTACCAGAAACAAAACAAAACAAAAAAACCCCCAGCATTAAGATATATTTGGAAGGCCCCGATTATCTTCTATAGGTATTAATAGTTGTGTTAGTATTATTCAAATGTTCAAACACCCAACAGAATCAAAGATTGATCAATAAATAACCATTTACAGACTATTTAGCATGTGCAAGACATTATGCTAGGCCACTTATAAATACTGTCATACGTAATCATTACTATTCTTATGCAGATCTTACTGATGTGGAAACTGACGCTCAGGAAAGGAGGTCTGGTGTATCCTAGCATTGTCCCTGAGGCTGGATGTTTACGAAGCCACAGTCACACAGCTATCACACAGTAAACCAAGACCTGGCCCCAGATCTTTTACCTCTAAAGCTCTGCTCTCAGCTACACTAGTGCCTTTCAAACTTTCATTTGAAGGCAATGTATGTGCAGCTAAGAAAAGTATACTTGCTATTATAATTATGTATTTAAAAATATAAAAAATAACCCAAAAAGCGTAGTGTCCTCATGATACAAAACAGAAAGAATTGGGGATTTAGTTCAGCAGTGTAAGTGCCTGACTGCCAAAGAGAAAGGCGTTCAACAAATCATGGTTGTTGTAAATATCAAACAGACTCTGCCTTCTGAATCGTCGTCTGGCTAAAACAACGGTGTAGGATTGGCGGGAACCACATTATTTTTGCTTATAGAAGGGATGGGGCAAAAAAAAAAAGTAAATGACCTGTAAGTTTACTACACTGTCTCATTTGGCAAATACGCTTTGACAAACTCATCCTTCACAGGAATTGTAAATTGTGTTAGAAAGAAAAAAATCTGAGTTTGAAGAAACCATTAGCACCTGTGATAAATGAAGTGCACTGGCTTGGTTTTCAAATTCACCAAGTCTTTCCATTGCAGCAGATAACTGTTTCTTCAGTGAATCTGTCTCTTCAGATAAGGATTTCAACAACTGCTCCATTCTGTCACCTTCCTTCGTTTTCTCTTCCAACTGTTCAAGCAAGGCAGTGGTACTGTATTTGGCCTTCAGCTGGTCCCTGAGTCGCTGTACTTCTTTTTCCTTCTCTGCGAGCTGATGAGCATTCTTTTCCTTTTCAGCTTGAAGAACTTGAATTTTCTAGATATAAACTAAGATGAATCTTAGAACAAAGCCAGGTCAAACATCCAGCTAAACAATATACTTTGAAAAGCATTTATGAAATGTTTGATATCACACTGGTTTTATGATATCACAGCCTAAAAGAAGATAAAGCCAACGTCTATGATCAGACAGTTCAGAGAAAAACAGAAGCCAATACATTAATGTAATACATACTCAACTGACATGCATACATTCACACTAATGGTCAAAGACACAGAGAAAAGAGAAACTAACTCTATCAACAGCAACGACAGAAACCTAAAGAAGTCTAGCTCCCACATGAATATTTGAAAATCTTCCCTCTTTCATATTGGACCTTATAAACCTAGAGGCTAAAAGTGAGTCCCACAGATATACATGTCCTTTAAGAGCTTAAACCTGCAGAGATTAAAATGTACAGAACGTTATAGCAGGATAAAATGCATTCATTAATCTCTTTATTGATAAATGATTTGGTATGGCATGTGAAAAGTAATCTTAATGTATTTCCAAGATTTGCAAGATAAGCAAGTAATGCTTGCTACACTGCTGCCTGGCATGAGGGAAACCCAGCCAGGAGAATGATGTCAGAAATAATGATTAGGAAGACTAGGCTAAAAGAGTCAAACCAACATACATTAAATCTTGCATTTAACATGTAGAGACTCATGCATGTGTAGAGTTTATAAAACGTTTACAAGAACCAACTATATAACACATGTTGAAATGAACTTTGAAGAAAAAGAGACACTACAGTACCCAGTGCCGATTCCATAATGTCATGATGTGAAATCCAGCAAAACTATCACTCTTTGTTCAAAATGATTTTAGCTTGTTTTGTTTTGTTTAAGTTCAACACACATGAAGGTATGGACAGCTGTTTTGAGGAGAATGAGAGACACTATGACAGCCATTCTTGGCTTCCCTAATGTCTGGTCTTGAAGACCTGAAATGCCCTCCTCGTCCTGCTCAGATCAGTTCCATACTATGTTGTTTCATGTGAATTCCCTGTATGTGACAATATGGACAACTATTGGGAAGAAAATAAGAGTCAATATGATAGAGAATGAATATCTCCGATTGTCTAGTTTTGGAATTTATGTCCCTTACATTGCTTTCTTGTGATCCGCTTTGCTCTGTTTTGTTGTGTTTAATTTTACCGTTTTGATATAATTGCATGTATATTGGAGTGGGTAAGATGGATGACCATATTGCTGTTTTTGTCAGATCGTGGAGCAGAACTGTTAACAGGCTCACTGTTTGAATGTCTACTTTACATGTTTTAGCTTTGTAATTTGAACAACTATTTCCAAGAAGTCAGTATGTAATTTGTCAAGTAATAATTTCTTAGGTTTTTTTATTGTTGCTCTTTTCCTTTTTTCCTTGGACTTCTGTATTGTTGCTATCCTTTATTGTTTTTTTTTTCTCTCTTTAAACAAAATTTAAAAACAAAATCTTGCATTTAGGGAAGAAAAAAGTCCAAAAGCTAATGGAGAAATTAAAGTTTAGGTGGATGACTGTTAATAGACTTGTTCTGTGTAGCTCTCGTGGCTGCAATTAGACTAAATGGGCAGAAATTATAAAAGTTTAGTTTTGATCAATTATAAAGGAACAAAGTATGCAATGCTGTAGAAGGGAGAACGAATTACAGAGTTGTCTCTCAGAAATCTATAAGATTTCTTTAACAGGTTGCAAAATAACTTTTATATTTATGAATTGGTGATGGTAAAATTGGTCATTTTTCAATGCTTAAATATTTTAATTCATGTTATTAAAAATAATAAATCATTCCATTTTATGGTATTCCTATAAATTAAATCTAAGAAAATCTATATAACTCTTTATGAACAATAAAAGCATTTTTGCAAAATAAATGAAAACCAAATTTATGGCTGAAACTTTTAAATCTTTCTAGTGCTAATAAGTTCCTAATTTCTTTACTACTTACACCATAAAATTTTTAAATCAGGGACTCTGAAACAGTGTAAGCATGCAAAATACTAATACATATAATTATTTTACCTCAAAAAAGTCTGAAAATAAAGGTTTCTTGGAAAGCAGTCAACATGCATGACATAATGGGTTTTTAAACATTTATAAGGACATGCTAACAGTATTTCACACTCTGAAGTGGACAGAGGATTTAGGATGTCTTAGTAGATAGATACAAATTTTTACATTTAGTGAACTAATAGAAAATTGTATTATTTAATTAATTAGCTAAATAATTTCTTCTCCCTCTACAGTAAAATAGAGATTTAAGAACAGCACGGTACTCTTAAAGTATATATATGAACATTATAGTATTGCAAAAAGCACACAAATAGCATACTTCTAAATTATGCAGTAAATAAAAAAGTGAAAATGATAAAACAGTAGGTTCTAGGATGTTAAATATAGAATGCTGTGCTTTGAATGTGTTCCCACCAATTCCCTTAATCTCCAATGTAACAATGCTACAAGAGGAGACTCAGTAAGAGGTGACTGGGTCATAAAGGCAGAGCCCTCATGAATGCATCGCTGTGATTTATCATGAGGCTGCGTCACTTATCATGAATGGACTATTAGAAAAGTGAACGTGGCCCCTGATACATTCCCCACCTCCCTCCCTGCTTCTCTGTCTCCGTCTGTCTGTCTCTGTCTCTCTCCTGTGTGTGCCTGCCCTTCCAACCCACTATGACACAGCATAAAGATCTGCACCAGAGGCAGCAGCTTCCAGAGTCAAAAGCCCGATAAATCTGTCTTCTTAACTGAGCCAATTTAAGCCACTGGCACAGTAATAAAAACCAGACTATGGCATGCCATAGCAGAATTTATCAGTAATACTAAATTAATGAAGCTAAGTTATCAAAAAGGTACAGGAAAAATGATGAACTGCATTATTATTTTAAATTACTGAAAAACAGAGCATAGTCTTGTGTCGAAGGTACGGAACTATTAAGATGTGTTTCTTTTCTTTCCTTTGCTTCATTCCTCCCCCAACCTTAAGACACATACTCAGTTACATTTAAAAAGTGAGAAAAGTTAGTAGTAGCTAAAGTATATCTAAAAGTTGGCAAAAGAAAAGTAGGAATATAGGATTCTAAATTCCACTTGTCCAAAGGAATAAACAGTACAGGATAAGGATAATGACAAGAGCAAGAAGCAACATCAAGAATTTGTAACAGCTGGGGATTTAGCTCAACAGTTCAAGGGTTTGCCTCTTAACCCAAGGTCCTGAGTTTGATCCCCGGTACCAAACCAAACAAAAACAAAAAAGAATTTGTAACACGTTTTCTAAGAAGCTTACTTCAATTTAAATGGTTAAAGATCATTTACCTCCAAAAGTTTGTGTCTCTCTTTTTCAGTAAATTTTCCTTTTCCATTTGTAAGTTCATCCATCGCTCCTTTCAATTTCTCTAGTGCAGTTTCTGATTTGGTGTTACTAGGCTTTGATCCCCATTTACGCTTAATTAAATCTTTAGGACTTCTGGAAGACATCTCTGAAATGCTCTGTAAAAATACAAATCAACTGTATTTTAAAATTTTAAATCTCAGGTTTGAAATAGGCCTAATAACCAATTCTGTTCTAAATAGAACCGATACATGCAAATCAGTGGGTTGCAGAAGATTGAGGAGCTGGGCGTGGTGGCGCAGGCTTGTAGCCTGTAAATCTAGCACTCAGGAGGCTGAGGCAGGAGGAACTTTTTGAAAAATCTCAGGTAGAGCCAGGCATGGTGGGATACACCTCTAATCCCAGCTATACAGGAGGCTGAAGCAGAAGGATCAAAAGTATGAACAACCAAGTGAAACCCTGTCTCAAAAAAAAGGTGGGGGGTGGAGATGTGGCTCAGTGTTCAACCTTCAGCACCATAAAACAGCAACAACAACAAAAAAAATCTCAGGTGGTTAATACATGAGCAGTATTGCTTTTGAGGAGAAACATATCAACTTGCATTATGTTTTGTGCAGTTCTGTATGTATGTTGTAGTTTAGTAAACTACAACTAAACTATGTAGTTTAGTAAAAATTTTTTAAAATATTTTTACTATTTAAGCCTGAAAGAAGTAGATCACAATCAAAGACATGCACAAGAATAAAAAGCTGATGTTAAGTAATCTGAGTCTATTGGCATTGAAATTCATTACCAAATATAATGGTATGTCCTCCATCTTAGAAGACACGCCTAATTCAGTTCTATCTTAGACTTTGAGAGCAGACATTGGGAGCAGAGTCTTTTCTCACTTTTCTCACTTTTGAAATGCTTTTTTACAGAGCATTTCTTAGCATTGGAGAGCAGACACTGGGAGGAAATAAGGAAAATCTAAGATAAGACATTTGGAGGAAAAGAACCACAATATACAGGGGTTTATAAGGAACAGCTTAGCATCCACTAACAGCACTAGATGACAGTTTAGAAGCAAGTGTATACTACAAACTCTAGGAGGGAATTATATAGTGAAATATATAGTATACAGTACTAAAGCAGTAAATAGTACATAAAGGTAGCTCTCATTAGAGACATTAAAAAATCATTGTCCACCTTGCACCCTGAGATAAACTGATGGTGGTTGATTAAAGAATCTAGATGGTATGAAACCATTTAATGGATTCATACTATTTACCAAGAACTCTAATAGGTGCTGGGTGTAAACTGGTTAACAAAAAAACAAAACGGTAATCCTTGAGCTGGGGCAGGGGATCACACCTTAGCAACAGTCCATCTCAGAATAAAATACAAAGAGCGGGAGTGTAACTCAGTGGAAGAGTGCTTGCCTACCATGTTCAAGGTCCTGAGTTTGACCCCTAGTACTGGAGGAGGCAGGGAGAGGATGCTTCTTTTAGAAGTATGGTTTTTTTTTCTAAGTATTGGAGGATTTCCCAGATAGATTTTGTTATTGATTTCTAATTTAATTCCATTTTGATCAGAGAAGATACTCTGTATGATTTGAATTGTTTAATTTTTTTTTTTTTGTACTGGGGATCGAACTCACGACCTTGCGCTTGCCAGGCAGGGGCTTATGCCACTGAGCTAAATCCCCAGCCCCGAGGGGATGCTTCTTGACATTAATGTAGTAAAGGAGGCAGGCAATAACCAGGAAACAAACGGATTTGTGGATTCTCAAATTGTAATTATTTCTTATAGAAAATAAACAGTAGTGATAAAGATATCAGTAAAAACAGGACAATTACTTAAGGTGGTGAAATGACTTGTAAAGTTGTCCCATGTTCAATTAGAAAGCTTTAAAAATACTAAAACTGTGTAGACTGAGTTGAACAAACCATGTAGCAAACCATGTCCCATATTTTTGCCTATTGTAAGGTCAAAGATTAAAGTAGCTGGTAAATCTGCTGGGGCAAATGCAACGCATCTCAGGAACCTATTGCCATAGGAAGTTTCTTCTAACATGCCTGGGTTGGTCTCTGTGGACTTGATATACTGGCTTGACAAGAGAGTAAAATGGCAAGTCATTGAGACAAAACAATGGAAATATAAATCAGCAGAACTTGAAATAACTCAGGGCATTTGCTTCTAAGCCGTTAGAAACGACTATGGCGAAGGGCTACTATTTTTAGCCTCTGGACCAACACCTAGTCCTACCAGCGGCCTTTTCCTGTATTGCTTATTCTAGTCACCCACAGAGTTCCCCTGGTCAGACTTTACATTACCCAGTGCCAAGTTCAAGAAACCCTCCCAGCACGGCAGGACGTGGTGGTACACTCTGTAACTCCAGCACTACAGAGGTGGAGGCTGAGGATCACGGTGAGTTTGAGGACAGTTTGGGTTACAGGATTAGTTCAAAACTAGCCTAAAAAAGAAGCCGTCCCTCCGTGAACTCTAAGCGACACAGTGCCCCCTCCAGTTAGGTAGTAAGTTACACTGGTCCTCAACATTATTTTTATTTTCCCCAATGATTGTTTTAGAGGCTGCACTTTGGAGTTTTCTGTAATTCGCAGCGCTCAGAAACCATTTGTTGATTGGCCGAAGAGACTCAAAAGTTATGGGGCGCAGAGGCAACCAAAGGTTGCATTCCAAGCCTGTAAACTGCACAGGGCATCTACCATAGGCCGTGTATTCCACAGGGGAGGCAAGTTACAAAACCCCTCACTAAAAATAAAATTTAAAAAAAAAAATCCTTCACCCAAGATCTCAGGCGGAAGGAGGGACAGGAAAACACAAACTGCAAAAATAGACACCAGTTTTCTCACCTCTAAAATGAAGACACTGGTGGAAAGGATAAGAAACAACGCATGCCCATGGTAACGAAAGCCTTCGGCCAAATCACTCGCCTCTGTAAGTAGATAATACTTACCACAAAGTCAAAGGGAAGAACTGAAGAGAGCACGATGAAAAGGCGCCCCGCCGGGTGACAGGCATGAAGCGAGAGTCAGGGAAAGGAGCATGGGTCACCGAGCCCGCGTCGCGCGGTCCGGTCCGGTCCGGTCCCACCCGGGGGAGCAGACACTGGACACTCGGCCGCCACCCTCTGCGTCCGCCCCGCCCGGCCGGCCAGTCCGCAATCAGGCGAAACACTGCGCTCGCGTCTGTCGCTCCACACCCTCCAGCGCGATCGCCGCTTCCGGGAGTTTGAATCCCGCGCTCAAGGGGCGGGGCACGTCACTGCCGGCGGGGCTTGGCTCCCGGATTGGCTGAGGCTCCTTTATCGGTGGGGGGTTGCGGGGCCCTGAGCCTGGGGCGGGGCCGGGCCGGATCTAAAGTCCAAGACAGAGGAGGGCAACGCCTCCTCTCCAGTCCACCACCCACTCTCTTGTAGGGTTTCTCTGAGTTTCTTTGCGAACTCAGACTTTGCTACTGTATTCTTAGTGTGATAAATCTGGTAACGTTGAACTGAAAGTAATTCGTATTAAATCCTGGAGCATAATTCACCACTCGGAGGACCACTTTCTCCATGCTAGGTGTGAAGTGGAGCTCGTCCATCCCTGGGAGAACTCGCTTCCACCAGGGGGCGCAAGCGTTCCTGTCTCCCCCGTGGGCTGAGCCCTCGCTCTGCCAGAAATCTGGGGTGGGGCGGCAGGAAGCTTAACACTGGCGGGTTGATGGGCACGCCCGGATGGGAGAGGAGATTTCGAACCCCAGCGCGTCACAGCGCAGTTTCAGATTGCGGTAGCTCCCTGCAGCCTGGATATCTATGCGTCAAGTCCAGTTTAGCTGTCTTGAGAAGAAATTTTGTTGCAGAGAAGCACACAAAGTGTTTGGCACAATAACTATATTCTGCTCTTGATCTCTGTTGTTCCTAAAATTCATTCTTAGATTTTAGAAAACGCGACCTTTACTAGACATCTTGTAGGTTGGGAGTTTCTTTCCCCTATATCACTCACTTAGTAGTCCAGGCTGGCCTCGAATTTGCAGTGATCCACCCAGAGTGCTGGGATTATAGGGGTATGCCACCACTCCCTATTTAGGAATTATTTTTTAAAGAGCAGCAAATGGATTACTGAAAAGAATGTACACAAAATAATGAAGTGAATTTTAAAGAATAAAAATTAAAATGGTAGGTGGCTGGTACCCACTTCCAAATAGCTCATGTTTCTGTTGGAAAAGTTAAACAGTCTCGAGTCTATTCATAACTGTTAAAATATCGGCTGGGATTAGGGTGGAAGAAAGTCTGCATAAGTTAATTCAGAGTGTGACCATCAGTCAGGGCCCAGAGTTGACAAGAGGTTAAAATTAATTTCCAGAAAAATGTACAAAAATGAGAAAGAAGGTGAGAGAACAACATCTGACAATTTTAGATGGAGGAGGAGGAGCACATAGAATGGAAGAGGGAGAGGGGCTGTGGAGGGGAATTCCCAACGGGTGGGCTTCTGGGGCTGGTGACCCACACCGGTCCTGACGTTCAGTTCCCAGGATCTTCTTCTTTATCAGGCTGTTCCTTTGTGAGCCGGGACCCTGAAGAAAAGGAGCAGCCAGGAGGCTTCTGGGAGTGGGAGACTTGTTTAATTTTTTAATTGTCATTGCCAGACCTGACAAATCTTTTTTGTATTTGCCCTTCACAGATAGGTGCTGCCGGTCAGGAAGTTGTGGGGAGCCACTGGTTTCCATAAGATCTCACAAGGTGATAATACTTTAATGTTGACAGCAGGGATAACCTAGGAGGAGGATTCAAAATGCATCTTGATTCATGGAGAGAGAGAAATGGAAAGCTAGTAGACTAGATATTTATCTCAGCAGGTAAGCTCATTTTCTTCACAGTAGGAAAGTGTTCTTGGGAAACCAAAACAGTATCAAAAGGCTTTGCATGAGTTTAGAGTTATTAAATGGAAATAAGGAGGCTGTTGTGATTAAAATACCTGTCACCTTGAAGGGTGACATCTTCCAAAGGGATGCTGATGAAAATACAGGGCCTCTCCAGTTAATAAACGTGTCCAGCAGAACCTTCTGCAGCAATGGAAACCTTCCCACCCCCAGCTGTATTTGCTATGGGAGCACTAAACACATATGGCTGAGTGCTGGAAATGTGGCCACCATGATTAAGGACCTGAGTTTTACATTTAAAATAAGTTTCTTTTAAAACTTGATTGTTGGTTCAGTTATTAGGAAACTTTTTAGTACGTTAGAGATAGCCTGAGTATCCACAGTTATTTTTTTCAATTGTAAATTTTAAGAAATCTAAATATAGGTTGAACATTTCTGATAAAAATTTTGTGTCCAAATTGACATGTGTGATATACACAGAAGATTTCAAAGACTTCGTATGGAAAAGAATATAAAATGTTGTACTAATGTCACCATATACATTGGATATAATCATATCTTGGATTTTTAAGTAAAACATTAAAATCAGTCTCACTTGTTGTATTTTACTTTTCTAATGTGACTGCCAGAAAATTCAAAGTTATAAATGTGGCTCGTATTGCATTTCTGTTAAACAGCACTGGTGAGCACACAATAAAGTTTCTTTAAATACAGCACTTTTTTTCTAGGTTTATTTGGATTTTGGAAAAAAAAACTGGAAGGCGTGTAGCTCAGTGGTTGGGCATTTTTCTAGCATGCACCAGACACTGCATTCAGTCTCTGCCACCACACCAACACTGCCACTGTCACCACCACCAACACATGGAGAGAATATATATTAAAACTGTGCTTTCCTAAAGAAGGTCATACTCATTCCTCTTATTTTTAGCACCTCTGAGTTTTGCATAATCACAATATGGTGGTACCAAATATTAGGAAATACTTTATTCCTCCCCTCTCCAACATGAATTTGCCAATCACTTTTTTAAAGGAATGAAATTCACATATAGTATCTGCAGTTGAGCCTCTATATTCATGGGTTCCAAATCTATGGATTTAATCAACTGAGGATCAAAAATATTTGAAGAAAAATGCATTTGTACTGAACATGTGCAGACATTTTTCTTTGTGCCTATTTTCTAAACAATACAGTATAATGACTATTTACATAGTATTTACATTGTTTTAGGTATTATAAGTAATCTAGAGATGATTTACTGGAGGATATGCATTGGTTATATGCAAATACTGCTCAGTTTTATAATAGGAATTTGAGCATTCACAGATTTTGGCATTTGAGGTGGGTTTTGGAACCAATTCCCCCCAGGATACTGAAGAATGACTACATCATTACTTTAAAATAGTATTTATTGCAGTGAAAAACCCCGTAATTAACCTACTTAAAATAGCATTTTAGTTCTATAAAGCATTTTAGGTATCAACTGAAATAAGTATTGAATAAGTATTTCAACAAATGGATTTTAACAATGGGCAGCCATCTAGGTGTGTTGCCGTTTGAAAACTGCTGCTGGGTAATGAGCACCTAAGTTCTATAAAACCGGAATCAAATCGGATGCCATGACTCCATCTTCTGCTAAATGCTCTTTGTTCCATATGTCTAGATTTTTTGTCGTTATTATCAATTCTCCCTTTTTTTTCTCTGCATATTTTTTCCTCCGTGCCCCACAAGGGGTTCACTTAATGAACGAGGTAAGGAATCATGAAACAGAAATATGCAATCTCAACTTCGATGTAACTGGACAGGGAGTTGAACTCAGAAGACACCACATTTGAATCCTGTCTCAAGACTTTAATTCTTCTGGGACCAAACTCCTTCAGCTTAAAGAAGTACGCAGGAATCCTAGATCATGGCATTGCTGAGAACACTAAATGTGAAAGCATGACACATGGTCTGCACTGTTTAAGGAGTGCCAGCTAGGCAGGATGAGTCTGTGAAAGGCCCTGTATCTAACTCAGGGTCTGGTTTAAAAATTTGTTGAACAAATGAGCACATTATTCATGAATAAATGGCTGTTTTTGGTTTTCTTTTTTTGTTTGTTTGTTTGTTTTTGGACAGTCTCACAAAGTAGTTCAGTCTGGTCTTGAACTCACTGTGTAGCCCAGACTGGCTTTGAACTCTCAGGGATCCTTCTGCCTCAGCTTCCTAAGTGCCGGGATTACAGGTGTACCCCACACTTGACTTTGCTAAAGTCAGTTTTTCCAAAAGGAAGTATTTTGACTGGCAGTCTCTGAGGATCTCTCCCCTTCCATAAAGACCACGTACCCTAATTCTAGTCACCTCTTTGCCTGTCATAATACTCACCCTTTCCTGTTCTCAATGAAACACAACTCAGTTCCTCCTGGAGCCTAAGGCTCAAGCCTCTTTATACCCATCCAGAGCTCTCCCTTAGGTCCTTGGGACAAGCTCTGACTCCTGGCCACACCCCTCAGGGTCATGTTTTCTACCTGCTATCTGTAAGTCACTACTTTCCAAGTATCCTAACCATCTTCTCTTGTATTTATTCCTGAAAATGAGAGTGATGCTTCTTCCATGGCACAGCCATTGCAGTTGTACAGAGTTCTGGTCATTAACTTATGTAATAATTTACCTCCTCTCCTACCTCTTTTCATTCAGAATCAGGTAAATTGGTGCCAATGGGAAGACTCCAGGAAACGCCAGAGATTGAGAAGGAATCCTTGTCAAGGCTTACTCAACAATTTGACAGGATCCTACCTTTGGATATATCTCATCAAACATAATTAAATATATTTTAGGCCACATTTAAAATAATATTTTTGCTGTAAAAATTGACAGGATTTCAAATAATTACATTGTTGAAATTTTAAATCACATGATAAACTGCAGTTTCTTGGCAGTTATGCATACTTACAACTTCTTTTTGAGTACAAAAATTCGTTAAGTGAAATCAACATTTTATAAATACCGAAAAACCCTCTATTTATGTAGCAAACATCCTTTCTTTGTTTTTGTCATAAATTTTTAAAAAAAATAGGCTATTTTTTAGTGCAGTTTTAGGTTCACTGCAAAACTGAGCAGGAAATAGAATTTCCATATACACCCTATCCCTCCCTAAGTATTCTTGACAGAGTAGCATATTTATTACAATTAATGAACATGCATTAACGCATCAGTACCTTAAGTCGATAGTTTACATTAGGATTACTTAACGATGTGGGCATTAATATTCTACATTCCATGAGTTTGGACAAATGCAGATAAACATAGTATCATAGTTTCAGTGTTCTAAAAATCCTTTGTTCTACATATATGCCCCCAATCTCAGCAGTACTGATCTTTGTATTGTTCCCATAATTTTGCCTTTGTACGTAGCACTTTCAGGTTGAATTGACTTCTTTCTCTTAATAATATGCCTTATAGATTCCTCCATATTTTTCTCTTGGATTGATAGCTCACTTCTTTTTAGTACTGAATAATATCCTGTTTTCTGGATTTATCGCAGTTCATATATTCATCCCTCTAAGATATTTATTAGGGAGTATTCTTAGAAAGGAGTTTTTTCTGTAAAAAGGAAGGAAATATCCCTTACAACCAAAGCCATTTCTCCACAGGTCAAGGTCCTGTAGGGGTTATGCCAACAAGTAAGTATGCCTATTGCAATTATGGTACTGAAGAAATGACCACCTTGTGTGTCTATGGACCAGTAAATCCTCAGTGAGCCAAACCTAGGCCAACAGCCTATTTAATACAGGGCTCCATTTGCTCCCATTGTAATGAGACGGGTCATGATGAAGTTTTAGGTCTCCAAGTGTCAGTATCAACTTGAGTCTTATATCCAATAATCCTCAGAATGTTTGGATAGTTCCCTTTTCCACTGCATAAGTTACCAAAGTAAATGACCATATATCTCTTTGAAGAAGAGCTAGAAAAGTCATTATCAGGATACTTGCTGAGGAGACCAAAGGCCTTCCTCATGGGGATCTGATGACAAGTCAATGGGCTCATTGTCCATGGCTGAGTCAGATCTGGAAACTGGGTAGAGGAACAAAATTTTTAGAGGGATAGTTGGTTTTGGTCTTCTAATTTATTTGGATTATGTTGACTGAGCAGGGCCCTTGTTTGCTGCTCACAATTTTTTCTGAGTTAATTGTCTCCATAACTCTATGTGTCTATGTGTCTGCTATTCCAGCCTAGATGTTTATCATGATCATTGCTCCTCTGCCCTCTCTTATTCTGGTTTTTACCATCCCCTTGCTATTAGTGCAGTTTTGACCTCAGCCAAAGTCTATACTGAATGTCTTAGTGAAGCTAGTTGTTACGGTCTGTACCTAGATGTCCGACCAAAGCCTCATATGCTTACAGGTGGGAATTCACAGAGGGGCTAAATCTAGGGTGTTTAGTCTGGATAAGTCCACTAATTGATTTGGCATAGTTCTGGGCATAGATAATGGGAGGGCCCACCTTTGAGTGGGCAGCACCACCCAAAAGGCTTGTACCATAGATGGGATGAAAGTCCAGAAGGCTCACTGCTTGCTGCTTCCTTCCTGCTCCACCATGGACTGTTTCTCCTCTGCTGTGCGCCTGCCATACCACCCTCTCTTGGAACCAGCTGACCATGGACTGAAGTCTACAAACTGTGAGCTAAAATAAACCCTTCATCTTTTAACTTGTGGGTGTTGAGTATTTTGTCACAGAAATGAGAAAGTAACCAAGAACACTGGTACCCCTCCACCAGCCTGTTTTCTACTGCCTTATAAATGATATGTCTTCTAGGGCTCAGTACACAGAATACAGTCATCTGGTTGTCTGTCTTTCATAATATACCCACTCTATCATGCCCATTTTATTGGGCATTTTAAATCTTACTTTCTACTGCCTGACAGAGCAATCCAAATATTTCTTCCTAACTTGAGATGGGCTATTATTTTTTCCATGCTCCAGGAGCTATCCTGTAAGTATGCTCAGATTTCTAGAGTGTTGTAGCATATGACATTTAATACTTTAGGCGAGAATGGCTCTATCAACAAGTTCTCCTTTATCCAAATTTATGTCTGTGTTGCCCCTTGATCTAGCACATTTAGAATCCAGCCACATGTGTACTCCTCTAGCTCCTGCCAGTACACACTGGCTGTGTCCTGAAGTGTGTTCAAGGTTGTTCCCTTCTATCTTCAGGAGGTAACACATCCCCAGTGGAGGTATGCTGGGACCTAAGCCTAGTTATTACCCTGGTAACCAAGAGGGGAGATAAAGGCAGATCCTGAGGGAAGGGCACATTTTCATGCAGGAGAAAGGGCTGTGAATTATCCCTGAACAAGGTGGTGAGCTGCTGGTACCTACTGAAAGGGAATATGCCACTCCTGAAGGGTCAAAGGCTTCTGGGTAATCTGGAAATTTAAGATTTCCAGGAGTATCAGTTAGATATCCCTATCCCATATCTCAGAGTTCCATTCTTTCTCAGAAAGAGCCTTGATCTTGTCATGGGAGCCCTGCCTTGGTTGGGAGCTCAGTCTTCTTTGGAGCTTCTTTCATAATAAGTTCTTACGCTAGTCTTG
This sequence comes from Dolichotis patagonum, assembly GCA_004027295.1. Lineage (NCBI taxonomy): Eukaryota > Metazoa > Chordata > Mammalia > Rodentia > Caviidae > Dolichotis > Dolichotis patagonum. The sequence goes on along the minus strand of PVJX010014597.1, from coordinate 7,406 downwards.
AGCTTTTATCATCTCTCTACTGCAGGAGGGGAAGCCTTCTGAGCTTTCATTGTTGGTTTTCTGATTGCTGATTAATCATTCTAAATCTTCTGTTACTCTTTTCCAGGGTGTCAACTGAGCTCAACACTAATCATTCAACTCTAAACCCTTATTACTATTTCTTCCACAAATTTCAGCTGCTTTGTTTTAACCACTTTCCCATTGCTGGAACAAAGCATCTGACACTCACAGCTGAAAGGAAGGAAAGTTTATTTTGGTTCACGGTTTCAGTTTATGGTTAGTGCACTCCAAGGCAGAAACAGAATGACAGAGGAAAAGGTATTCAGCCTACGGTAGCCATGAAGCAGAGAGAGAAGGGAATAACCAGGGATGAGGATAAATCCACCCAGGTCACAACCTCACTGACCCACCTCCCACCACATCCCACCTCCTAACAGCACATTTAACTACTGAACTTATTTGTGGATGAAGCTGTTGGTGAATGTAGTACCCTCATGATCCAAACCCGTGAGACCTGTGGGAGGACATTCTAGATACAAACTGCAATATACCAGATACATCAGGCCACCTAATGCAGTCTCTTCCATTAGAATATCAGCTCTATTCACTGATGACACTTTTTACTACTGTACTGTGCCATGGATTTTCAGTGATACAATTACCGTCAATGGCAGGGTCTCCATTGCCAGCTGGTTGATAGATGGTCAAATCCTAAATCTCACGTGAGGATCCACTTTTTTGAATTATTCCTGACACTAACTGTGACAGGCTGGGTTTCTCAGGGGAAATTCTGAGATGAGTATTCAAGGCATTTCCTAGGACGTATTCTTGAGATTGGTGCCATTGAAGGGAGGAGAAGGAAGCAGGGTTTGCAATGACGCAGTCCTGTCCCTGGGCTCCCCAGACCTCATAGATCCCAGTCAGTGTGAAGGACGACCTGCTGATTGTCACCACTTGGGAGAAGAGGGCAAGTCTTTATACCCCTGCTTTTTTAAGTATGGAAAATAGGCTGCTCATGGACAGAAATTATGATTCTTCAGTGTGGACAGTTTCTAAAAAGGGTTGATGGCAGACAGATGTTTTCTGGCAACAGCTGAGGCAATAAATTCTTCATTCCTGGAGTGGGGTGTGGGTGGGGCACTGAAGCATTCACCACACTCTCATATCCTACTAAAGCCAGTCCCAGGGCCAGCCCTGCCAATTATGAGATGAGGGACAATGTGCTTCTTGTAGAAAAACATTATCAATTGCTCTAAGTCCTGGGTCAACAGGTGAAGAGATAAGGACAGGACAGCTGCATGGAAAGCCAGAAAACAACAGAGCAATGCTTTCAAATGCTGGGATAAAATGCTTTTGATTGTAGGATCTCTACCAACAGAACTGTCAGTCAAATAAGAGGCTAGAATAAGCTGTTCAGACAGGGACCAGCTATGCTTCAACAATACAAGAAAGAGAAAGACACAGAATCACAAATAATAGAAGTGCCAAGGTACCAAATTAAAAGTATCTACATGGGAGAGAAAAGATGCATAGGTGAGTGGTTGAGGAGGAAGTGAACAAAAGTGAAGTCTTCATTTTCCTTGTTAGAAAACAAGTAGATGAGTCTGAAACAGAAAAATAAAGAAGTAGAAGTAGATATATGTTACTTGGTTATAAACACTAAATAGATAAAAAGAGGGGACCTCTGAGGTGGAAATACTGTTAGGAACATGCTTGAGGTAATAAGAGGGAAATTTTGTAATGGCCTGGGAGATTTCGTCAGTTTTTGTTTTGTTTTGTTTTGGTTTGGTTTGCTTTTTTACAGCACTGAAAATCAAATTCAGGGCTGCTTTGTCTCTGAACTATACCCTGAGCCTTTTTTATTTTGAGACAGGGTCTGGCTGTCCAGATGGGCCTTGAACTCTTGATTCTCCTGTGTCTGACTTCTAAGTGAGGAGGGCTTGTGACACCAAGCCCAGTGGATTTCTTGATTCTTTAAAACAACCAGAGGTATGACTTTTATAAAATAGCAGCTTATCAGGAAAAAAAGTATTTCACATTCTAAAAAAAAAAAAAAAAAAAATGGAAAAAGAAGGAGTTCTATGTCCCAACTCATCTTATGATTCTGGCATAGTCATCAATATCAAAACCTAACAGTGATGCTGGTCTTACACATAATCATAGTTGCTGGAGAAGAAAACATAGCTGAATAGAGGAGGAGTAACACTGGAGCTACTCAGAGAAAATCAAGTATAAACACAGATTTTTACTTTTATTTTTGTTTTGTTATGTTCATTGTCTTTTTCTCTTTCTTCAACTGTCTTTCTTGATTTTATGATAGCTTTAAGGGTGTGAACATTGTCTCATCTTTCTGGTTTGCTTTGATATTCTTTTGCTTTGTCTTCCATTCTCTCTCCTGTTCTCTGCTCCAGTTTCTCAAAGCTTAGGTGATTATCCTTTCTCCTGCAGCCTTGCTTCTACTATATCTCTCTTCATGTATCTGTTTTTCCCCTATTCTTCTTAACCCTCCCACAGGATTAAAAAATTCTACTAAGGGGAAATTCATTGCACATAAGTTTCTGTTTATGTTGGATTTTGTTACGTAACTACATTTTGCTCCTATGGTTAAAGATAACAAATTAATAGTTACTACCATTTGTCAGTTTCTAGGCTGTGTTTCATTCTATTGTTATTGTTAATGGTAGTACTTTAGGGTCACACTTATTGTACTCAATTGTTCTCCCTTGTATGACAATACTGTGATTGTCTAGGGCCATAATCATTACCTTAGTCCGGTACTAAAGGACTGGGTTCTGAGCCAAATAACAACTTCTCATCCCTAATAAATTGAGAAGATATGATTTGGGGACAGACATGAAGACCAAGAACAACTTACTTAGAAGACATTTCAGATGAATGGATATTTCCTGCGGGAAACCTCAATACTACTGATAAAAGTACCTACCCTTGTTGTTTTTTTATTTGTTTGTTTTGTTTTGTTTTTTGGGGGGGTACCAGGGATCGAACTCGACACCTCACACTTGCCAGACAGGAGATTATGCCACTGAGCTAAATCCCCGGCCCCCAAAAGTACCTACCATAAGAAATTTATAGGCATCAACACAGAAGACAAAATTTAAAAATATAAAATGATAAGACAGAAGCAAAATGCAACCCAGATCTCCAGCCCACAAAGGACAACTCAAGGGGGCAATGATACAAGAGGAAATTGGAATTTTCTGAAATGATAGCATAAGTTAAAAATATAACATGAATGAGGCTATAGAGAAAGTCACATTAGAAATAATCTCACAGGTAAAAAAAATCAAATGACTAAAATGAAGGACTTGCTTAGTGAATCTAGAGTAGACACAGATTAAAAACTAGAGGAGCTTAGGAAATTGATGGAATCCATGAAACAGACTCAGCTATAAAAGAGATTAAAAATTCTATTGAAAGCATATGCAACTGATTAAACCAAGGTGAGGGTACTTTAGAAAGAGATAATGAAGAACACAATTCCAAGAATATCAATAGAAAGAAGTCATCAGCTGGGCAAACAATTAAACAAAGGGAAAAGAGAGGGAAACAACAGAAGGGAAATAACATGATAATAATAAGCCAATACATATCAGTTATAACCATCAATGTAAATAGTCTCAATTCAACAATCAAAAGCAACAGATGGATCAAGCAACAGGATCCAACAATATGCTGCATCCAAGAAATCCATCTAACCCAAAAGGAAATTCATAGACTGAAAGTCAAAAGATGGAAAATAATATTTCATGCAACAGGAACCAAGAAAAAGCAGGGGTAGCTATTCTATTTGCAGACAATGTGAATTTCAAGCCAAGTCTGATCAAAAGAGACAAAAAAGGTCACAACATGCTTGTTAGGGGAAGACCCCAGGAGGAAACGATAATAATCATAAATATATATGCACCAAATACTGGTATACCCAGCTATAGAAAACAAATATAAATGGACATAACAAAAAATCAAATAAGCACTAATATGATTTCAATTGTGGGAACCTTAATACCCCACTGTCACAAATAGATGTGCTAGACAAAAAATCAACATAGAAACATCAAAATGAACCAAACCTGTGAACAAATGGACTTAGTAGATGTCTAAAGAGTGTTCCACCCCACAACATCAGAAAACACATTTTTCTCAGCTGTACCTGGGACATTCTCCAAAATAGATCACATACTAGTCCATAAAACAAGCTTAAGTAAATGCAAAGGAATTAAAATTATCCCATGAATATTATCAGACCACAGTGCAACGAAACTGGAAGTCAGTGTCAAAAGAAACCATAAAAACTCCATTAACTCATGGAAAGTAAATAACACCCTACTAAACACCCAATGAGTCACAAATGAAATCAAAGAAGAAATTAAAGAATATAAACAATTAAATGATAATGCCAATACTGGACCGTCCAGTATTGGATGCTGGAGCTTACGTGACAAAATGAAAGCTGTTCTAAGAGGAGAATTTATAGTGATGAGTTCTCAAATCAGGAACACAGAATGAGTTCAAATAAACAACCTAATGTTGTACCTCAAACTTCTAGAAAAAGAACAAATCATGCCTAAAGCCCATATAAGGGAGGAAATTATAAAGATCAGAGCAGAAACGAATGCTATTGGGACTAAGAAAACAATACAAAGAATCAATGAATGAAAGAGTGCCGTGACTCATGAGGTTCTTGAGGTTCTTGGGGTAAAGGACCATAAGAGGGTGAGAAAATAAAGAAAAGACAAAGCTAGGGTGAGTTGGAGCCCTTACCCTTCTGATGGGAGGAAAGGAACTGGTCCCTCACTGTTGGGACATTTATTTGTACCTTTTAGCAACTTAATATCACATGACACCCTGTTGTCCTAGCAACCCACTGTTCAGATTGTCTTGGGGCTAGGTGTTCTCTAGGCTGAAGTGGCTTCTTCAAATGGTTTGAAGAAGAAGTGCCCCAGGCACTCTTTGTTCTTGGGACGGTCATGCTCCAGCCTTGGACGTGTGGTCAATTTCCAATTTTAATGGCTCCCAACAGAAGAGTTGGTTCTTTGAAAGATAAAAATGCTGATAACCCCTTAGCCAACCTTATAAAAAAAAAAAAAAAAGAAAAGCCTAAATCAATTCAATTAGGAATATAAAGGGTGAAACCACAATGGATCCTGGGGAAATCCGAAAGATCAATACTTACTGCGAGAATCTTTATCCTAATAAGATGGGAAATGCAGAAGAAATGGATATATTCCTGGATGCACATGAATTACCAAGCTGAATCAAGAAAATATAAAAATTCTAAACAACCCAATATCAGTCAGTGAAATTGAAGAAGTAATTTTTAAAAGTTTCCAACAAAGAAAAGCACAGTTCTTGATAGATTCAACAAGAAATTTAGAGCTGAATTCAACAAGAAATTTAGAGATGATCTAATGCTATGACACCTCAGACTCTTCAATGGTATTAAAAATGAAGCAATTTACTCAAAGTCATTTGGGGTTGCAAGTATTACTTTGATAGCAAAATCAGAGAAAGACCCAACCAAAAAGAGAACTACCATTCTCCTTGAACATAGATGCAAAAATCCTCAATAAGATACTGGCAAACAGAATACAGCAAATCATCAAGAAAATTATATAGCATGACCAAGTAGGATGTATCCTAGGGATGTAGGGATAGCTCAATATATGCAAATCAATAAACTCAGTACACCATATCAGGACCAAAGAAAAAAGTCATGTAATCATCTCAGTAGATGTAGAAAAAGCATTTGACAAAAATCTAAAACCCATTCATGATAAAAGCCCTATAGAAAATTGGGTTAGATGATCTTTATCTCAATCTGATAAAAGCTATGTATAGCAAGCCAACAGCTAACATCATACTAAATGAACAAAAACTGAAAGCTTTCACTCTAAAATCAGGTACAAGACAAGGATTTCCACTATAACCATTCCTATTCAATATAGTTCTGGAAACATTAACCAGGGCAATTAGACAAGAGAAACAAATAAAAGGAATAGGAAAGGAAGAAGTAAATTTATTATTTATTGATGACACGATACTTTACATAGAAGAGCCAAAAAACTCCACCAAATGACTTCTAGATTTAATAACCAAATTTAGTTGCATAGCTGGATACAAAGTCAGTATTCAAACATCAATACCAAATCCACTGAGAGAAATTAGAGAAACATCTTTCACAATAGCATTCAAAAAAAGAATGAAATATTTATGAATCAATCTAACAAAGGAAGTATAAGCATTTACAATTAAAAATATAGTACTCTGAAAATGAAGGTCAAAGAGGATATGAAGAAATGGAAAGATAACCCTTGATTTTGATTAGGCAGGACCAACAGAATGAAAATGGCCATACTCCCAAAATTGTTACACAGATGTAATGCAATCCTAATCAAAATACCATTAGCATAGCATGCAAAACCAGAGAAAATATTCCTAAAATTCATTTGGAACCAGAAGAGACCTAAAAATAGCAAAAATAATTCTGGGAAACAAAGACAGGGAAGTAGTATCACATTCCCTGACTTGAAATTATACTGCAGAGATACTATGATATACAGCATGATACTGGCAGGAAAACAAAGATTAACAGAACATATTAAAATATGCAGAAATGACTCTGAACACACCCAGCCACTTTACCTTTGACAAAGGAGCCAAACTCCTTCACTGAGAGAAAGCCTCTTTAATCAGTGGTGATGGGAAAACTGGCTTTACACATGCTGAAGACTAGAACTAGACCCATGTCTCTTACCATGCACTAAGCTAATAAAAATGGATCCAAGATCTAAATATCAAAACAGAGACACTAAGTCTACAGGAAGAGATAACCGATAGAACTCTTGAAGACATAGATGTGGGCAAAAACGTTGTGGACAAAACTGATCACACAGGGTATGTAAGGTAGTTTAATATTAGAAAATAAATGTAATTCACCACATTCAGCATAAAAATCATATAATTATACCACGAAATGAAAAAAACCTGAAAAATTATTATAAATACGTATTATTGTTATTAAACAAATGTTCAGCAATCGTGGAATAAAGAGAATACCTTTAATCTTAAAAAGACTAGTTATGAAAAACCTACAGCAAACATGCTTGGTGGTGAAGTATGGAAATCTTTACTTTTGACTCATGAAAAAATAAGGATGCCTGTTATCACTACCTCTAGTCAATTTTGTAATGAAAAGTCTAACCAAAATAGATATAAAAAGGAAAAGAGATTTAGGAACTAGAATTAGGAGATTATATAATTGTCACGAGAGAAAATCTACAGTGATATACTGCTGATTATGCTGTCAATAGCAGTTAAAGATTCCCTGTTGCTCCATACTTGTTTTGTTTTTGTTTATTTTTTTATTGAGATAGAATCTTGACATAAGC
>PVJX010014596.1:0-44350 GCA_004027295.1 Dolichotis patagonum | reverse complement strand
TAAGATTTCATATGTCAAAAATTAATACGTCTTTAGGGATATTGTAAAAGTGCATTTGGGATTTCTTAAAAGGTAACCTGAAGTTACAAACCCTTTGAACCTATTATAGGAAAAGAGTATTGAGGCATTTGGACCCTTAGGGAATGTGTCAAGGACCCACTGGTGTCTCTTCCTCTGTGCTGAAGGTCTGACTGTAGGCGCGTGTTTCCTGATGCCATCATTTTTGCCGGGACTAGAAAACAACTTTCTTGCTGGTAAGGCTGGCTCTGCTATTGTGGTGCATGGAGACACTAAAGTACCGTTTAGAAATGCAAGTACATTCACATTAGTCCCCTGTTCCAAAGCCAGCCATAGTTTTGCAGGGTAAAATCCACCTCCTAGGCTGCACGTCTCCTGTTGCCCACGTGTGCACCTGCCTTTGGTGATCTGTAACTTGGGATTTTATGATTGGGACACTCTCACAGGGCTGTGGTGTTACACTGGTTCTAAGCCTTTCTTACTCTCTTCTCTCTACTTTAAGTGTACTTTGCCTCTTTTTCAGCTTGCTTTTCAAGACTCAGTTTACAGCTGTCATCTCCACAGAGTGTTACCTGATGTCGTAATCCCCACTTGTTTTTGACTTGCCTCTGCTGGTGCCTTCTCTTCTCTGCACACATTTCCACTGGCACTGTGTTTGCATTGAGAATGCCTGGCCAGTCCTGAGACCAGGTCCTTTCCCTTCATGTACTCAGAGGCCAGCGCAAGGCCAGGCATGGATTTGATCGCAACACGTGTGAGCAACAGGCTTTGAGTTACTTTGTACATCTGTTTTCAGCAAAGAATCAGAGATGCTTAGATCGATTTAGGTAAATGTACATGCAGCAGGTCTTCATGGGATTCTCAAATTTTGCAGAAGTTTCTTCTGGGAACTCTTTCTGTGTCTCAGAATGGCCTCATGGCTTGCTTAGTAAAGTGGCAGTGCCACCAGTTTATTGTATATCATTCCACAGGTTTGTTACTGTAAGGGATCCAGAATATAATTGGTAAAGTTTTATGTTGTGTCTTTGTAATTTCATTGAACCTATTGTCTTCACAACTAATAAATCTGTCATGTAGTAACCAAGTACCACTCAGAACAACCTAATACTTGTTAATATAGGAAAGATATACTCCTTTGGCACGACTGGTTTCCTTATAAAAATATGTGCTGTAAAGAGGTGGAATAAGAGGATGTTGCCAACTGGAGAAACCTGAGCTGTAATCTATTTTTAGTCTACAAACACAATCACTCTTGGAATGAACAGGTGATCCTTTTATCTGGAGCATCATAAAACTCTGAATTCAGTACTTGTCTTTTTTTTAATGGCTTTGTGTATTCACATGGGCTTAGCGTAGGTTAATTTTGGATTATTTTTCTGCAATAAAGTGAAAAGTGCTCAGGGCCTGATTCCTGACTGAAAGCCTCATTTTTGTCACCGCCGCCTGAATAATGAGGTCTGGGAAAAAACGCTTCCTTTCTGCGTATCCATTCCAGCCTCTGGAATATAAGAGCATGAGGATTTGTTGTTTCACTGTAGTGTAACTGAACACGGTGACACTACAGCTAATAACCCTGCCACGTAGACAGCAAATACCACTCAGCAATGTTCGGTCTTCATAAGTGGGTGAATTTACTTTTCAACCCCAAGGAACGTAAATCCACAAGGTTAGAGATTTTCTTGGTTTTGTCAAAATCAGTGTATCCTAAATGTGTTAGTGCCCAGTTTAATGTGGTAGGTGGTCACTGGACCCGTTTGGGGTTTGAACTTTCTGTGAAGACATGGATCTGTGAGGCTTGAATTTCCAGGATTTTTAAAATATAAACTATGTTTCCAAGTTTTAAAATGATGACCTTTAAAGAAATACTGGGCATTGGTCATGTGGGGAATATATTTTTGTAGCCTACAGCTCTTTTTGTTCCCCTCAAGACTGGCTGTGTCACCCATTTCTATAAAGAAGTATTGGTAGACTTCAGGATAACAGTTCCAGAAAGAGTGTGTGTGCTGAGTACATGAGGTTAAGGGCCTCTGAACGAAGATTTAAGATCCTCTTTCCCATTTCATGTGTTTTGTGTCACGCTATTCCACTTCCGCTCTCCTTAGCAGGGTGGAGCTGAGTCTCCTCTAATGCGTTTTTATCACATTCGTAGACCAGAGTTGCAGAACTCACCTTCTGGGGCACCAGAGGCGTGTCAGGGCTGCTCGTGACGAGGGAGTGTTCTCTCCTCAGGATGCAGGCTGGATGGCGATGGGACTCAGAAGAATCTCTTTCTCTCTCTTTGTTTCTTTGGTTGGGGAGGTGAAGTATGCAGCGGGTAGACTCTCTGTCTCCTTCTTAGTTTTTCCTAAGCCAGAGTTTGGACAGCCAAGGGAACAGAGGGAGTGGTGAGGTTGTTTGGAAACTGGCACTTGCTAGAACTAGAACGTCTTATATATTCTTAAGTCCACAGTGTGGCTGCTTTGTGAAGAGGAAGATGCACTGCAGTTCTGAGGGTCTGTACGCCTTGTTGATCCTTGTATTTAGGTTTTTTTATTGTCTGAAAAATAGGATGACATGCAGTTCTTAAAGGATAAACTGCAGTTTAGAAATCTGGGCATAGAGAATCCACCGTGTTTTAGATCATGCCTACAGGTAAGAAAGTTTGTGCATCCCCATCTCTATCTCACCCCTATTACGGTTTCAGAAGACCTCAGCTTCAAGTGTTGGCTTGGGTTTATTAAGTGGGTAACTGGGGAAAATCACATGGAGCCCCTCTAAACCCACCATTCTTCCTTGTTCATGACGATAATAACACTGACTTGTGACCTAAATCAGACCAAAGATGAAGGTGAGTACTAAAATGCTGTGAGACAGTCCTGTCTTCATGACCCCGCCTCTCACCTCCCTTTCCCTTTGGTATGAGGTTTATCCACTTGAAAAATTAAAATCACTTACTCGTAGAGATGCACTTTTTTTGTTTGAGCTGCTAGAAAGCTAAGATCAAACTTTTAAAGTTACCTTTGGCAAGGACTTCACAACCTTCATTTGGTATGATAGCCTTATGTCTCTATCTGTTTTTTGCCTTTCTTTGTTTACCTTTGTTCTTCTTGTCACTTTACACATTTAGACTATATAATTTGTATGTGGATGTAAGCAGACTTAACTTCTGTTTGGAATAAATTATTGGATGAAAAACTAACCAAACAAATATATATGTCTACATCAGTTTATATACTCTTCCACTGAGTTGGAAGATGAAGGAAAATCCTCAGGGGAGAGGTCTGGGCTGTGTCACTTCTTTGATCCAACCCAAGTGTGAATAAGAATCTGTTTCAAAGATCCCACCTCTAGGATGGTGGCAGTGGTAAGGCTTGTTAGCTCTTTGATAAAAACAGCCGAAAATGCTTAGCCAATACCGTTTAGAACTGGGAGTTGCCAGAAGAAAAATACCCAGAGTTAAACAAGTTATATTTGTGCCAAAATTGGCTGTTTGCTTTATTTCAAGTTACATATACTTTCAGGGAATGTTTAGCTGAAGAAAGAAAGTACTTTAATACTTTAAGACAGGTTCTTTTGTAAATTTATTTTTCATCGTCCTTTAGTGTGCTCTTGCTTGGAACAAAGTTCTGGATTATATCATAAGTGAGAAAAAGAAATAGGGCTCCATAGGGCCTTGTGTTAATATTTTGAGTTTTGTTAATGTTTTATCACAACTTTATTTTGTTTGCTTTTCATGTGATGCTAAGTGATCACTTGATTTTTAAGCATGATTTTATTACTCACTGATTTAATACTAATTCTCTTCTTGAGTTCCTTTTACCCTATACTTATTCTCTGAATTAAAGTCTGTTATTCTAATGAATACATATTAAAAATGTAACTTATAGTTGTTATAATATATTTCTCATTTTGGCTATATAATCTGTAGAACTCATGGTAGCTTTTTGGCCAGTCTAACAAGCATAACAAAAAAGGAGTTCTCTAGTGCTTATATTGCTGTGCTGATAAATATGTGATATAATTCAATAAAATTTATTTTGTTTTTCAGTTCTTTCAGGAGGACCATTGCCTCAAGGGCATGAATTTGAACTGTATGAAGTAAGATTTCATTGGGGGAGAGAAAACCAGCGTGGTTCTGAGCACACAGTTAATTTCAAAGCTTTTCCTATGGAGGTAAGAATAATGATCGTCTCATAAAAACATCTTGTTCTGTGACGTGTTCAGTGACTTACTGAAAATAGTAGAGTTTAGAAGCAGATACATAGCTTTCCAATCTTATCCATTTATACTAAGATTAAAAAGTGCTTAATAAAATGTATGCTTGGGCCAGGAAACAAAGCTTCCCATCTATTTGACTGAGGCTGGAGTGTGTAGGCAGGTGGGCAATCGGCCACAGCAGTGATCTGTTCTCTTAAATTCCATCCCAGTGTTATTACTGTTGGGAGAATTGTGTTGCTTGTGCAAGGTCCGGGTCACTTTTGGGGATAGTGAGTAGGTGACGGGCTGGAGGCAAATAGCTGTTGGAGAAAGCTCGACAGTAATTAAACACCTAGCTTAGCTGGTTTAAAATCGGTAGCTTGGTTTCCTCACTTCAGCCTGTGGGGAGGGGAGGACTGGTAGACAGGGATTCTTCTGTCTGAAGTATTCCCTTTCCCACTCACCTTCTAGTTAACTCCTCCTCTCCAGTATCCAGTCGAAGACTCACGTCTTCCGTGGGGTTATTTTTCCTTCCACAGGTAGAATGCATTTCTCCTTGGGTCCCCCGGGTGTTTGTTAGGCTGCTGTCTTGCGGAGCCTGTGGGCTGGGCCCTGTCATGCTCTCTGTCTTGCTGATGGTGGACCTCACCACCTGACCTGCTGCCAGGCACGTCACAGACCGAGTTCCCGGGCTGAGGTCGGGTGTTTGTGCTGGTCCAGGCCTGTGGCGCTTCACAGGAGGAACCTCAGCTCCCTCAGGAGCTGACCTGCAGTGCCCTGTGAGGTGTTTCAGTTGCTTCCTTCGCTGTGGCACAGACGGCCAGACTCCCGGACTTAAAGGAGGAGCGGCTTATCTTGGCTCCCATTTCTTCCACAGTCGGAATTAGAGGCGCTAGTGCAAGGGAAAGTGCCCGCGTCATGGTGGCAGGCGGCAGTGACAGGAGGAGCCAGCGACGGAGAGAGCCTTCCAGGCCCTGGCCTGAGAGACCCGCTTCTAGTGGGTCCCGTCCCCTAAGAGCAGGTCAACTCCAGCACCCCTGTAATTGGGTCACTCTCCAGAAGCCCCGCCTCTGAGCAGCGAGGCTCTTGGGGGACGCTGGAGATTTAAACAGTAATGTGTGAGTAAGTTTTTCTTCCTTCTCTGTTTTTCCTCCTCCCTATTTTCTTCTTTGTCCTCCGGGTGATCTAATCCATTTCTGAGGCCTTAATTCTTAATCATTTCAGTCAAGGTTTATCTCTCTCTAGATTTAAGACAACAATAAGTAGATTTTCTGATTTTGGTGCTCAGTAAACATGACAGATTAAAAACAATTTAACCCTAATAAAAGTGTATTTTGGAGACTGCTGGAACGTCAGTCTTCTTTATCTGTTATTTATCATTACACGTATGCTTAATATTAAATATAGAATTGCTCACGGCTGGTTACCATGTCCAGCATTACCACTTTGGTGACTGGAAATTATTACTGTGTAATGTTATAGAAGTGGTTTATGATTTGTGTTTTAAAGATTAAATTAGAATGTTTTTCAGGATTACTTCAATTATAATTAAAAAAATCTCTTTGGAAGCTCAGGATATCTACTCCAGTGTGGTATCTATATATAATGGAATACTATTCTGCTCTAAATAATGACAAATGTGAGACATTTATAGGAAGATGGATGTACCTGAAAAATATAATGTCCAGTGAAGTAAACCAGACCCCCAGGTTTAAATATCATATGATATCTGTCGTTTGAGTGAGCCAGAGTGCAAACAAAGAGAATGGTAAGGCTGGATAGACGGGGACGAGGAGATGAATCTCTTGCAACAGAGAAGTGGCCCAAGCGGAAAAGAGTGAGGGATAAGGAGGAAGGGGAGGGGAAACAGAATAAACACTGCCATATCCAGGGACCTAATCACCTCAGTCAATGTAAATATTATATGCCCTAGCATGAGCTATGATCAGTAATAACAACAAGATGAAAATGGAATAGGGGAATTGGAAGAGAACAGAGGAAGGAAGAGGGAAGGGAGGAGCCTTAGGAAGAAGCAAGCCATGGTAGGTACCTGCAACCACGCTCCGATGTAGATTGTAAACTGCATGAACTTTAAAAAGAGAAAAAGCAAAAAGGGTTTAAAGTAGGTGTGGCGATACATGTGTAGAATCTCAGGGACTCGGGAGGCTGAGGCAGGAGGACCGAAAGCTCGCGTTCATCTGAGCTACTCAGACATGGTCTCAAAATGTAAAAACTTCAGGAAAGGCTGGGGCTGCAGCACAGTAGTAGAGTACCCCGGGTTTGATCCCAAGTTCCGAAACAGCCCTTAACAGTGAAGTGTGAAAGGTTTTAAGGAGAGAGGAGAAAAGCCAGAGTGTGGTGTGTTGAAGAACGTGTGAAGAGAAGACGTCTGCTTAAGACCGTCTGTCCCTCGTTGCTGAGAGACGCTCATTTCCGTGACCGTAAACAGCCCTGGCTGCCACGCTGGGTCCAGCCTACCTGAGAGGAAAATTCACACCAAAGCACGTCGAGGAGGAGAGAGCACGACACAGAATGGTTGGAAGCCGGTGAGGCTGCCGGGCTGTGGAGGGCGGGGACTGGCGGACTGCCTGGCCCACTTCCTGGGGTCTGAAAGATTGTTCCGTTGTTTCATCCCGGTCTGTCCTCAGGGGCAGACCGTATAACCATGTGTTTTAGAGAGGTGGGCGCCACGGGGGGGCAAGAACTTCTGGGGGGAATTCGGCGACTTTGTGACATAGAGTTTCCAGCCTTGAGAAATTTAATTAGATGTGGGCACTCAGGGTCCTGCATTCTTTGTTGTGCAGTTGGAATTTCTGAATCAAATGCTCAGGCTGGTCTGGCTGCTTGGTGGTGTTTTATCAGCTCTGGTCCATTAAGCACAGGTAATGGATTTTTTCGAGTAAAGATTAAATGCTGGATGTGAGGCTTTATTTCTGCAGAAATACTTATATTTAGGATAATGGAATTACTTTCTATAACTTTTCTAAAATAGGTAGTGATTAATATTTGTATTATTTGTTATCCCAGATTATCTGTGATGCATCCTAGAGAAAATACTTGTATCGGCCATCTCATGTTTACTAGCGGTTCTGTGACAGTGCGCGCACAAATGTGTGGGTGTGAAGTCAGGAGGAGATGACTGCAAAGCAGGTTCAAAGGGTGGAGGCTGTGAGTACCGGCTGGTCTAAGGTGGTGTGTGGGCTGTGGTTACACAGAGGAGAAGGGCTCTTGTGGGACAACATTTCAGAAGTAGTGATGAGTTGGCACATACAGTTGCTTGGGTAACTTACTTTTGGTCCCCTGGGTCTGCACAGTCACCAAGAACACCTTACACAAGAACGTGGACGACAGGACAGTGGAGATGAGGGGCCTGGTACCCTTTTGAACATTTCTCTTAAGATTTTTTTCTGAGCGTGCTGTCCATATTTTATTTATATTTCAAGACTAACTTTAATTTCAGAGTCACATATCCATGCTCCCATTTCCTGTTTATTGATTTCATTTAAAACAAACACTAGAAACAAGTATTTTACCATGTCTGTTAACTGTAGCACTCAACATGACTTTTCACAGAAATCTGTCCACCTGTCTCCCCTTGACTTCTAAAAATTTTTACTACAAGTATAGTAATAATCCTGAATATATATATTTTTTTACTACTGGGAGTCAATGCCAGTGCTTCAAAAGCTAACACAATTCATGGTTTCTAACAGTTTCAGCCATGGCTGTTTCACTAGGCTAGATGGATAAAGCATATGTTTTATGTTTTTCCTTCTCGAGATTTTTAGTTTTTAGATACGAACGTGCTTCCACAACCATTGAATACTTCCCACAGAGTTTCCATCCTTAAGCCTAAATTCTGTCAGGAACACCCCAGGTTTATTTCTAGATGACAGTGCCTTCAACAAGAAATAATAACTGTGCTGCGTTTCCTTGCCACCTGAGCAAGATGGGCATGTGTGTATTAAATATATTCTTATACATGTCTGGGTTGTGGTAACCAGCTGGAATTATTTTATTTGCAAATGTTTTGCACTGTGATAATCAAGACATTAGCATGAGAAGGCGGTTGTCCATTAAAGGCAAGTTTGAGATCAACTAAAATCAGTTTTGTATGTTTATTCTTCTGGTAGCTGTGGAAACTTCCTTTCTCTGCACACTATCAGATGTCTTAGCTGTGTGGTCCAACTTTGATGCTGTACCAGGTTGGCCATTTTACTGCCACTGGTCTGCTGTGTCATCTGCCGTTTACTGGAATTATTCATTCTGTTCATACAAATTTTTTATTATACATTTGGAGTTTTTGAATATTTAGGTTCAAGATTCATATTGCACTTACATGATATTTCTGTAATTTGTCTGTAGACACCATCATTTCTTTGCGGTTTTAAAGAAACCTAATTCTATGGTTGGTGTAATTTTTGGTAATTCTTGGTAAATTATGGTCAATCTACACATGAAGAGCAACGTGCATAATTCTAGAAGGGAGAGTTTCCTAGGCATTTAGCTCTTATGTTGGGTCACTATAATTAAAAAAAATGGGATACCAAAAACAAGAACCAATTTAAATTTTTCTGAATAAGAATTTCCCTGTCTCTGTGTCCATCTCTCTCTTTGTCTGCATCTGTGTCTCTGTATCTCCCTCTGTCTCTCTCTTTCTCTCTCTGCTGTCCTCATCATTTGATAAAGAGAGGAACATTAATAGCCAAATGTAGAAAAGATGTGGTTTCAGAATAAACCATCGGTCCATAAATTGAGAAGATAAAGCTTCTTAAAAACTCATGACATTATTTCTGCTTTTCTCATTCCACTAATGATACATAATGGTTTGCCAGGGATGAGTCCTAATTCTGTCCACAGGCTACCAGAAATAATATGTGGTGAATGATTCTCTTGCTGCCTGGGTTGAACTTGTAACTTAAAAATGAATCGCCCAGCAAAGGTCCTGCTTAGTTGTAGGGAAAACCCGTCTCTTTCCTCACATTGTACTTACAGAGCTGTGTACTCTGGAAGGACTCACTGGTAAGTGAGCCACATAACAGCTGTTTGTGGAAGCTGAGTGCATTAGGTAAACAGAAAAGCAAACAAACAAACAAAAAGTGTTCACTGTACCCACCAGGATCTTTTAATTGTGAGAAGTCCAGGCTTTGGCTTCAGAATAGGCCAACACAGATGTTACGAAGCCCGTAACTCATTGCGTAGTAGTTTATATAGTTTACATCCTATAGTTTACATTTGCCTTCTTCCTTAGCACGCCCTCCTAAAGTGTCCCAAGTTTTCAGAAATTCTGTATTTTTTCTTTTTTCAAAAGGAGTATCTGCCTTCAAGGGTTCTTTTGATAAAAATGAACTGATCTGTAGTGTTCTGGCTCCCAGGTCATTTGTATATTTACTTGAAAAAGCACATGCATTCTTGTTCATGGGTTTTACTGCTCTGGGGGAATCCTAGGAAGAATTTGCCAGGTTAATAGTGAAATCAAGATCTTTTCAAGTTATTTTGCTTCCAGGAACATCTCAAATGGAGCTTCAGGTTTGGGTATCTTTTCTAAAAGAGATAGTAGCACTGGCTTTCCAAGGAAATATAATAGGAGGGCTTTATGAGACAGAGTGTGATGCAAATTAAACATGGAAGATATATATTTAAGAATTTTGGATTTAAAAGAAACTTTTGAAGTTACTTAGTCCAAATGCCTATCTAATACAGGAGAAATCTGATGATCCAAAAGTCAGGCACATGGAGTGACTTGTAGGAAACCGTATGTGGTCTGGGTGAGGAAGGGTGTAGGTCACTTAATTAAATATTTAACTTAAGGGCCAATTACCCTGTACTTGGCTCTTTTTGCCGGTGGTTTAATGGATACAGACAAGCAGTGAGCTTTGTGTACTTTCCTAACCTCCACAGGCTGCTTTGTCTGCAGGAAGCCCAGATGCAGAGGGTCTTTGTGGCTTGGCCTTGCATAGGAGGAGTGATGAGGCTGGGGAGCCACCAGTGGAGTGGCTTTATGAAGGTACAGGGGTGGTGCCACCAAAGGGGGGCTCCGGAGCTCTAGGAGGACTGAGGGAGATCTTGGCGAATCACCAAATCCTGCTAACTTTATCAGGGCTCCCGTGCAGATCTGGAGAGAAAGGCCACCAGCTTACACCGTCACAGAGAGCCTGAGAACCAACTTCCGCCCCAGCAGAGCTTTCTTATTTCACTGTCCAAAGCAAATCTTACTCAACTCTAGTTTGCACTTTTTTGGTGGGGTTGAGATTTTATTTTCCAGCAGCTAGTATTTTGGACTGAAGTTGCTTTTGGGGGAAAGAAGAGAGGTTGTGATTGAGAGGAAGTATTCAGTTTCTTGGTGCACTGTTACTGCTGTCACCACGAAGAGGGACATCTTGGCTCTAAATCTAAAAGTGTTATGATTATTATTATTTGGTGGAATCTCCTGCAGGGCTAGAAGGTTAGGCTTCAGGGATAAACAGATGAAGGAGTTAGAAGCTCGTTCTCTTGCCCTTTCAGTGCAGAATTGCAGAAACTCCTGAGATCTTGGAAAAGAACAAACAAACACGTTTCTGTTTCCTGAATTCTAATGAACACTTGCATTTTTACTCTGTAAAAACACAGTTCCAGGGTTTGATTCATCGTGTTTATTCTTTTGTTTATTAAAATGTATTTTGTGCATAAACCGGAGCTTACTGAGTAGAAAATAAATTACGATGCTGAACCAACACAAATGTTCTTTTAGCTGCACCACGTGATGAGTGGTCACTGTTCCCGCTCAGAGACGTGTGCAGGGCCAATTTGACCTTTGGAGGGTCGCTTTGAAGCTACATTTGATTTTATATTTGTGAGTATTTCTTGCAGTGGCTCATTTCTTCCATTGTTTGAAGATACAGAGAAAGTTATTTTGGCAAGCAAAATTTGAATGAACTATTTTTATATTATAGTCAACTATGATACAAAACATTTGTAGAAAAACTAAAAATTAGCTCCTATAAATGAGTGTAATGTGTATTATATGTACACATAATTCCATATATATAATGTTAATATATATTAATATATGGGTAGTTGTATATTAATATATGGGTAGTTGTACATTTGTTGCAGATTGAAGATATTTTAAATAGGATTCTAATGGGCCTGAATTTTACATTAAAGTGTATTACCTCACTTTATGTCTTTTGAAAATAAACTGATTTAAGTAGATTTTATAATTGAAAGCCTAAATAATCGTACCCATCGTTCACCCTTTTGCCATCCATCCATTCCTGTCCCCACCCAACAGGAAGTGTGTCACGAGACCCTCCCCTGACTAAGTGCTAGGGAGCGAGCAGGCAGCGCAATAGACGATTTAAGAGCTTTTCTAGAGTGGAAGGGTCCAAAGGCAGTGCCTGTAATTTGTGTCCTTTTTACCTAAATTTTCACATGATGCTCCTTGTAATCTGGCTATGCAGTACTCAAATTCTGCCTGCTAGAAGATAGTAAGAGGAAGATATGAAGATGTTGGAATGTAGATACTGTGTAAATACCAATGATTGTCAACCACACAAAATGTTTATCACCTAGTATGTGAAAGACATTGTGCTAGGTAAAACTCAGCTATAAATTGCTGTTAGCTAAATTAATTTCAGTGACTTAACTCACTTAGAACCAGTGAGGGACACAGGGTAGGAAGGTGGCTGTGATCGAGAGGCGTTAAGATAGGTGTTGGTTCTGGAAAGCTGCTGGGAAACACAGGACAATGCTGCCGCCCCACTAAGAACAGTGGGGCAGGAAGTCACAAAACCTGGACTTTAGCCCAGATTCTGCAGTTGGGTGAGCTGGTCAACCTGTGCTGACCTGGATATTCTTGTCTGTGAAAAGGAAGAGAACTTAGCTCAAAGGTTTGGAGAGTCAACCCTTCTGTGTTTTATATGAATATAAGAGAAAACATCACAGGTGAATTTTTGGTTGTGATAATAAAAAAGGAGTGAAATTTTTGAGAAGAGGAATACAGAATCTTTTTTATTGCTACAAATAAGAGATGCAGAGAGTGTGAATGGAGAAAAAGTATAAGACATTGTTTTTTGTTAAAATTTCTCTTCCCCCTTTAGATATATTCTCTTTCGTAAGTCTAATCAAGATAAATTTCCTGAGCATTTTTTCCTGATGTCCTTTTTATTATGGTTATGCATGTATATGAATTAGAATTATGAGCTCATTTTGTAGTGAAAATGAAGTAAATATTGCTTAGAGAAAGTTAATTGACTAACAGTGTAAGCCTTCTACATAAATCAAAGGCTAAGCAGTTGTTTAACTCTGTGTAATCTTAGCCAGTTTTTAGTTTTGTTTTGGCGGTTAGGACTGACCACTTAGGGACTGGGAGGTGTGGAGCAGTGGTGCAGGGCACTGCTTAGAGTGCATAAGGCCCTGGGTTCACTGCCCAGGACTGCGTGGGGCGAAATTGGTGCAGGGATATTTGCAAGATAATTGTGTTTTTTTAAATGCTTTGATGTGCTTGAATACATTTCTAAATTGTAGCTTTATGGAGCATTCCACAACAGAAGTTCCTTACAGAACCCTGAAAGCAACGTATGTATGTTCTTGGGTGAGATGATGAACAATTTTCGGTGCGTGGTTAGCAGCCTGCTCCTGTGTTATAATTTATGAGTCAAAGAAAGCTGCAGTTTGATTGCAGTTCACTATGACATTTGTCTTCTAAGCTCTGTATAGTTGTTTAACCTCAATTCATCAGTATATAAATAAAGTTATTAAAATTGCCCCTCACTTATGAAATATAAAAATTAAATAGTGTACAGTGAGGAACATCGTACCCAAAATTTTCTACGTAGTGGTAGAAAATGTTATTAAACAAAATTTTGTGTTCACTTGAATCCTTCTTGTTCTTTCTTTCTTTTTTTAAAAATTTTTTTGGTAGTGGTGATTGGAACCAGAGTCTTTGTACTACCTACATGTCCAACTCTTTTTTTTTTCCTTTCTTATATTCAGTTTTGAGACAGAGTCTTGCCAAATTGCCAGGGCTGTCTTTCAGCTCGCAGTTCTTCTGCTTAAGTTTCTTGAGTAGCTGAAAGTATAGGCATGTGCCACCTCATGCTGCTTGAAGTGCCTTCTAAAAACATTTTAAAGACGTGAATGTAGGCATTGAATGTAAATGGTGTAACCTATGGTAACAGAGTTTTGTTCTGTTTTTCATTTGGAACCTCAAAAAGAATGGATAAAAATGAAATCTGGAGTTTACATTGTTGGATATGAACATCAGCCATAGAAGGGGGCCGTGTACTCTAAGCCCCGGAGAATGATGAGTGGGCCTGTGTTTATTCATTAATACAGTTACCTGTGGACCCAAAGACAAATAAATTCTCTGAGTTCAGATAATGAATCATAAAACTTCTGGATAATAGAGCTTATGCAATGGAGGCAGTTTATGTGGGCAATGTGTAGAGTTAATGCATTGCCCATGAGTATTCCTTAGGTGTATACGTTGCTGAGTTCTCTGAGGTGACCAGTTGGAAAGAGCCTTGTCACCAGCCTGAGTTCTGAACAAATTAGGAAGTAAAGGATTATTAGAATCATCATATGGAGAGCAAAAGCATCATCACTTTTGAGACTAGAATGTTGGACACATAGTTCAGCGCAAGAAAGGAGGGGTCTACCTGGCCTTCGGCAGATGGGCACACAGTTACGGGCTATACGCAAAACGGAGGAAAACCCAGGGGAGATTCTTTAGTCCGCTTCCTAAGGTAGCTAAGATTTCACAGTTAAAAATAAAAGAAAAAGAAGGGGGAGTTAGTTGAAGGAGTGGGGACCAGCTTTGTTTAGGGAAAATACGTCTTTATAGAAACTGGGAACAAGGAAGAGACATTTCCTGTTAATAAGGTGCTATTTAACTCTCCACTTACCCCCTGATGCTCTGTGACACTAAGAACCAGCAAGAAGACAATCAGCTCTGGGAGTTAGGGAAGGAAATCTTTTGTCCTTTTTCTGCAGATTGGTTCATTTTACCCACCCAGGACCATGCCGATCCCTTCTTGTATCCAAGATAGTCACACAGTTTTCCACTTTCTGAAAAGATTTGGAGGTGGAATGCGGTAAGCTTTGCAGGGATTTTCAATCATCCCATGGTGTAGTTTCAATATTTTTCTTTTTTTCTAATTTGTTAGTTGGGTTTCTGGTCCAATTCACCATCTTTACCTAGCATTATTTAAGCCATAGATAATATCTAAGGGTACTTAATGGATGATTCCATGTTCAATAGTTGTGACTCTGGTTCAGGGTTTAAGTCACTAAAACTCTTCTGAATTTGGATTATATAGTGCTGGAAATATTTTGCAATGATTTTACAAACAAATATCACTTATCTACCTTGTTACAGAGAACAAATGTTACAGATTTTTATCAGTGGGCATTGTTCTGAAGGAACTTATCAGCCCTGACTGACTTTGTTTAGCTGTTTTCTCACCGATCTCAAGCGCAGCGGTGTTAAAAGGTCCCGTGCACAGTGACTGCCTGGCCCCTAACGGAATGAAGCCATAGCGCTTGCAGTGAGCTGTTACCCTCCTCAGTTGAGCTCCACTGGGCTGTTTCCTTTACAGTTCTTTCTCTTCCAGAAGCTGATTATCCTACGAACAAGTGCAAAGAAAAGCGTTAGTGAATTTCGAGTCTGTGAGGGAGGGAGGATGATGGAGTGCTGCTATATACCATTCAGTTAAGAAATGTTTAAAGCTGTACGCTATGAGACATACCCTATGAGAAGTGTGAGAATTTAAGAACACACTTGCTTTTAATGACTTTAAAGTCTGCTGCAGTGACGGGGAGGTACAGGGTTAGTCCTTCGGGACTGAAGGGTTAAATGACAGTGGAAATCAGTTCAGACACACTTTGGAGCACCTGCTGTGAATTTCCTTGTGCTTGATGCTGAAGGTGAGACAGTGAACGAGAAATCTGGGACTCAGAGAAGGTCACATTCTCTCCGGGCAGCAGGCTATGTAAAGGAAGTGGCCATTCATGACTGCAGTCCCAGCTACTCTGGAGACTGAGGCAGGAGGGTGCCCGGGCACTTAGTGAGACTATCTGCAGGTGAAATTGAAAAGGGCCGGGAACGAAGCCCTGCAGCAGATTGCTCGCTTAACACACTGGAAGCTTTGGGTTTAATCCCTAGGACTGGGGAAAAAGGTGGTTTGTCTGGAAAATATTTTAGGGATGACATATAAAGAGGAGTGCAGATCATTGAATCATGGTTTTCTGACAGGCTCAGGGAAAGGAAAGGGATGAATGTTGGTGCTGGGCCTGGCTGATAATTAGGGAGGCCATTCCAGGCTGACAGAGTAGCCAGAACTAGGCAGAAATTCTTGGCTCTTCGCTTTGTGTAGAAAAAGGCATTAAATCATTCTGGAATTAGTTTGAGGAGGACCTACTCTAGTCTGGGATTTACATCCACTTTCTTGAAGTGTTCTTGAAGCTACTGTGAATCACTAGCACTTTGAAGTAGACAGACTGTTAAAGGCTGGTGCTGGGTGGTGGAATGGGAACGGGAAAAGAAGCTTTAAGAAAGAAGTAAATGTGCAAGATAGGATAGAGGGCAGATGCACAGGGCTGGAGCACTGACAGAGAGGCTGAGGGTGCCGAGCAGTGGCACGTGACGATGGCATTGCCTGAAGCAGAGTTGCTGGGACAGTGGTGTGTACCACGTCTGCAGGTGAACGGCCCCCCGTACAGGATACGTGGGACCAGGCGCAGTTCGGTTTGGGATTTTACAGTGTTTGCACATAATACAAATAAGCAGGTATCTTAGAGACAGGAGACAAGTCTAAACAGGACATTCATTTATGTTCTATATACACTCCGTACACATAGCCTGAGGTAATTTTATACAGTAGTTTTAATAATATTATGCATGACATGGAGTTTCATGGCATGAAATTTGCTACATGTGGTGTCGTGTTGGTGCTCAAAGGGTTTTGGATTTTGGAACACTTTGGATTTCAGATTCTTGGATTAGGAATGCTCAGCCTATAATAGAAAAGAAAGAGAATCAGAAAGTGAAGTGCCACAGTGGGGCGGGGAGAGCTGATTAATTTGAGTCTGTACTATTGTAACAGTAGTGGCCAGGCCCATCATTTCAAATTATGTAAAGGGGTCATAGATTCTTGATAAGTTTATAAAGATGCCCTTAGCTGTAGGTAAGGTGAAGGGATAACAATGTTTGCAGGTGCACTAGGCCTTACGTAATTCGAGTCTTAATTACAACAGTGCCAATCTCTGTCCAACAGAGGCTGAATTAAGCTAACGATTTTGTATTTATTGTTAATTGGAGTTGTGTTTTTAAGGAAAAATCAGCTGGGGAATATTTATCCCCTTATTGAGTCCAGTGGTCATAATTTATCAATCTTTACAGGGTAACATGTACTTTTGCTAGGGTTTCCAAGGCAACACCTAGCCGGGCCTCTTTAATCTGGCAGTGCTTTTTGAGGAGCTCTGTCCTGACGTGCACACTCCCTAAAATTGCTGCAGCTTGCTGTTGCTGGATCCTGATTCTGTATTCTCTCTTTCCTTGTCATACCCTTCCCCTTGCTGTAATGTTTTTCAACATAGCAGTCTATCTCCTTTTAGTGGGTCTGGGGACTCTCATAGCTTTTTGTATTTTTATACATTTTAAAATGGTAGAAAATAATATTGACAGTGAAATCAACAATGAGGATGCATCAAATTGCATGGATTTTATATGTTTATATGTATAATTTAATGGAGATTTATTTTTGACTTTGGTCTGAAAACTGGTTTGTGACAAACAATACAGAATTTCATTTTAGAATTTGTGTTAGTGACATTACTGATCTGGGATGAACTATAATAAGCCTATGAATGATTATAAACCTTTGCTTCTTGATTTCAGTTAAATTTGATCCTTCATTGTAAGAAAAATTAGACTTTATTGCTGGGGCCTTAGTTTAGAGGTACTTAAATTGTGTTTTTCATTGAGTAAATACAGTTCTATGTGCCATAAAGAAGCAAGAAATATGTTTTCTATTTTCCAGTTGTGAACCTTTCACTGAAAAACCTTTGCTCTGGTTTATAGCATGTATAATATGTATGTGGTGTTTGGAAAAGAGCCACAGGATATCATAATTTAACACTTCGGAGTTATGTATTTTTCACATATTAACTAAATATTTATTGAGCACTTATTTTGTATATATTTCATGTATTAATACTTATTGTCCACTGACTATGTATGTTCTAGGAGATTGTAGGTGCCTGGAACACATCAGTGAAAAATAATCAAAATCACTTCCCTTGTAACAGTTTCCTTCTAGTGAAATGTAGTCCACTTCCTTGATCAGAAGCGGTGATGCCAATTGAAAAGCTTGCCTCCTGTGGGCAGTCAGCTGGGCAGGGAGACATGGCCAAATCTGCTGTTGTGTGCATGTGCCACCACCACTGGATAGGGTGCCTCCCTTAGGTAGCCTGCACAGGTAGGGAGATGCAGCCAGATACACCCCGTGTCTGTAGGCCATCATTGGAGACCCTTGCTTCTTCTAGGCAGCCAGCACCCACCTGAAGACTCAGACAGACACACGCCTGTGTGCTGGCTGCCACTGGGGGAGTCCTGGTGTAGACATGCAGGCTGAGAGAAGAAGCAACCCTACCATCACACAGCCTGGCCCTTGGGGAAGCCTCAGTGTAGCTGCACGGGTCTGGACAAGCCCACCCCATGCCCTGCTACCTCCCTGGGAGCCTGGGTTCAGAGAAACCCAAGTGCCTGGCCCGTTCCCGTACACCGTGGAAGGGCCGCCAGTGTGGGAAGTTCCTGGGACTGCACAGCTGGCTTGTTGAGAGGAACCCAGAAGAATGTCAAGATGAAAGAGCAAAAGGCTGTCTCAGACTCCAGCCCACACAGAACAAGCCTGGGACATACAGTCATGGAAGAAAATGGAAGCCACATACCTGAAATCTCTGAGAGGATAGCAACTGAAGTGAACAAACAACTTCATGAGGCTGTAAAAGTAATCAGATCAAAAAGAATGTCTCAGGTAAAAGAAATCACAAATGTAATGAAAGAATTGCTGAGCATATCTGAAGAAGACATAGATAAGAAAGGGGAACATAGGAAAATGATGGAAACCTTAAAGGAACAATAATAGGAGGGAATTGCAATGCATGAAACATTTAAAAGAGATACCCAGGAAATTAAAAAGTCAATTGAAAACTGGCAAAAACCACTTGAAAGAGACTGAAGATAGACTTTCAGACCTTGAAGACAGGATCGCAGCTAGTGATCCTGAAAGGATAGATCTCTTAAAAATAACAATGAACCAGGAATTAACAATTCAATGGCTGCAAGATGACACAAAGAACAATAATATAAGAGTGATAGGTATCAGCAAAGAAGCAGAGGTCAACACCAATGAAATAAAAAGACTATTTATAGAAGCAATAGCAGAAAACTTCCCAAGCATGGGAAAAGGATCTGGCATAAGATAAAGCAGGGCATATAGAACTCCTACTAGCCATAACCAAAGTAAATCTACACCCAGACATACAATAATCAAGACCCCAGAACTTCAACACAAGAACAGAATATTAAAAACTTTTTGAGAAAAGAAACAGATCACCTATAAAGGAAAACCCATCAGAATCATGGCAGACTCTCAACACAAACCATCAAGTCAAGAAGAGTTCGGAATGAAGTGTTTGAAATCCTGAAAGAAAACATCTTCCAACTCAGACTGATGTATCCTGGGAAACTATCTTTCAAAACTGCTGGAAAAATCAGATATTTCTATGATAAAGAACAACTGAAGGAATTCATGATCACCAAACTTCAGAGAGCGCTGAAACATATTCTAGGGAGAGAGAAAGATGACCGTGGTTCCAGGAACAGCAGCCAAACAGCATTGCCAAACAGATCAGACAACAAAGAAAAAAATGGATGACCAACAGTAAAAGGGTATCATGGCAGTGCAGATCGGCCATAACCATTAATGTAGATGGCCTCAATCACCAAAACAAAGAAACACCGTGAGAGTGGATCAAGAAACAAGATCCATCAATATGCTGCATACAAGAAACACATTTAACTTGAAAGGAAATACATAGACTGAAAATCAAAGAAGAAAAAACAATCGTTCCTCATGACAGGAGACCAGAAAAAAGCAAGGGTAACTTGCCCATCAACTGCAGAATGGATAAGAAGGGTGTGGTTATTTTCATACAATGGAAAGCTACCAGCTATAAAGTAGGATAATCACGAGGCTCTTATAGGTAAATGGGACTGCAGATCATGCTCCTGGGTGAAATGGTTTGGACTTATATGGGTGAACACTGAGTTATCTCCCTCCATAAAAAATTGAAGGAGTTAGTGGGATCCAAAAAGCAGAAAAGATATGATCAAAGTGACAGGGAAGGAAATGCCTAAAAAAGGAAAGTAGTAACCACTGTTAATTTCCTATTATCTTGTTTTGATTCTTGTATCATTTTCATAATTTTGTTAGGTTTGATTTAATTGTCTTGTTTGGGATTTTACTGTGTCTGATGGCAGGGGCAGCTATTTTGAAGGTGACAGAATGAATTATGGTAACCATTGTTTATTTCCTATTGTCTTGTTTTGAAGCCCTATAATGCTTTCATTCTTTTGATTGGTTTTATTTTTTTTTTATTTTATTGTGTGTGATGATATGGACAGCTATTTTGCAAGGCAGGCGCTTATGCCACTGAGCTAAATCCCCAGCCCCGGACTGCTATTTTGAAGAAAACAAGAAACATTATTGATTTTCTATCATCTTGCTTTGAAGTCCTGTAATGCTTTCATTCTTTTTGTTTTGATTGGCTTTATTATTTTATTTGACTTTATTATGTGTGACAGTATGGACAGCTATTTTGAAGAAAACAAGAGACATTATGGTAGCCACTGCTGATTTCCTATTATTTTGCATTATTGTTGAGACATTGTGCCAACTTGAGAAGTTTAGAAGTTTAACTAAGAGTCTCAGCTGTAAGCCAGGATCCTTACTTTGTAAATATCTTCAGCCTGTACAAGAGGAGGGAAGAGGTTTTGTGAGTGCTACACCTGCCCTGGAGGGGTGGGGCAGCTGTGTATTAGTCAGGGTTTTACTGGAGAAAACAGATATAACACGAAATATAGGGATGTGTAAGAAACAACAAGATTGGCTTACGATGGTCAGCCACAGAGTCAGATGAGGAAGCGTGCAGAGGGTGTCTACACATTGGAGGCCAAGGATTCAATCCCAGGTCTGGAGTTCACCCCAGTGTCTCTTGCAAGTCCACACCAGCAGGCTGATGGGTCTACGATGGAAGGCTGAAGAGCCTGTGTCGTAGAGGTGAAGAGTCTACACTGGAAGCCAGGAGACCGGGTCCAACCAAAGGCGAAGACTGGAGCTTCTCCCAAGAATGGAGTGGATTCGTCCTTCCTCCTTCCTTTTTACACCTCCAGGTGATGAGCCACCCTAGGGTGAGTCTTCTACACCCTCGGGTGTAGAGTTGCTAAACCCATTTAGTTAAGCTTCTGAATGTCTCAAGTTGACACAATCAACGAACCACTACAGCCTGTTTATAATATAAAAAGGAGGTAAAGAGGCTTCATTGCCTTCTTTTGCCCTGGCTGCTTTTGCTCAGCTGCTGCCTTGAAGTATTGCCCTGGGGCCATGCCACCCTGCTTTGGAGCCAGCTGATTATGGACTGAAACCTCTATAAACAGTAAGCTAAATAAGCCTTTCCTTCCTTCGTTTTGGATGTTGGGTGTTTTTTCCCAGCAACCAGAGAAAAGTAACCAGCACATCCTGTTTTGAAGTCCTGTAGTGCTTTCAGTTTTTCATTTTGGTGGGTTCTAGTCTGTTTTGTATTTTTTGAGTTTATTATGTGTGAAGGAATGGATAGCTATTTTGAAGAAAACAAGAGACATTATAGTAGGCATTGTTCATTTCTTACTGTTTTGAAGTCCTGCCATGCTTTCCTTCTTTTGTTTTGATTGGTTTTGTTTTGTTTGATTTTATTGTGTGTGAAGGCATGGACAGGTATTTTGAAGAAAGGAGAGACATCACGGTAGCCATTGCTGATTTCCTGTTGTCTTGTTTTGAAGTTCTGTATTACTTGCATTGTTCTGTTCTGTTCTGTTCTGTTCTGTTCTGTTCTGTTCTGTTCTGTTCTGATTTGCTTTGTTTGGTTTTATTCTCTTTAAAATAAAATTAAAAAAACAGAAGAGGTGAATCCTTTTAGGAGTCGTTTATAAAAGCCTGGTGTGACTGTTCTGATGACCTGAGAGAGGACGTGGCCTTGACCAAGGAAAGGAAAGAGCTTGAGGAGAAACGTGGAGGAAAAGAACCCTCAGAGCTTATTAGAAACTTTTGTAGTGTGTTTGCACATCCCGGGAAAAGAGGAGCTTTTGTTTAAACCATGAACCTTGGTGACTGAAAGAACTATGGAATGCTAAGGAATGCCAGAAAGGGGGGACCATGGTAGAAAATTGTGCTGCATAATTTCAAATGTTTTGAAATTGATAGTTGCTGTCTATACTTTGGAAACACCAAGGAAGGAGCTGGACTCTAGCTCCCTAGGTTGTGAGAGGCCAGAGGCTGGGATTTATTCTCAACAGTTAATATTAGCTTATTTATCTAGTTAAATCTGGCTGTAGGAAGAGGTTACTGTAAGAATACACTTTTTTCTTTATCTAATATAGTGGCTAACAGTTTCCAGTTTTAATCAGCTATGCCAACATGAATTATTGTCAGTATCACAGTGATGTGTAAGTTCCTGAGTAAGCCTAATCATACAGTAGGTTGCCAAAGAGAAATTATATTCTGAGCCTAGATAATGGCCATTTAATGCCCTTAGTTCTCATAGGAAGGTTATAGTTATAATAGTATAATATAATGTCCGTATCTATATCAGTAGTCAGTCATTCTTGAAATTTATTAAGCAACTCCCAAGAATAAACTACTGCTCATAAAATTTGTTGCTTGATTTTTGGTAAATATTATAAGAGATTTTATATTAGATTTATACTTTTAAAATCACCTTAGTTGATAATACATTTTATCATCTCTGATAGTTGGCTTATATTCTTCATGTTTTTATTTTTTACATGTTATAAAATTATTACAGGAAACAATTTTTAGAATGTTTGAAAAAGCTCTAACAGACTGAAAAGCTCAATTTTTGTGTTTACTGTTAGAAGCAATTTTTTTTAACAAACACTGCATTTTATCTATCAGGAATATACATTTAAATTGCAATGAAAAATTTTATATTGTTTATGTTATGCCAACATCTAAAAGGTTTGATCTAAGTATCTTTGATTTTGATCAGCATTTTACATCTCTTAAAGGAGTATGTTGGTTTCAGGTGAGCAATGGAAGACACAACTAGAAAATAGAAATGTTTCCTGCTATATTATTAGAAATCTTAAAGGCCTTTTCCACAGCTGGTTAATTCAGCTGCTCAGTTATATTTCCAGGGACCTGTTTCTAGTTTTCTGCTAAGCCTTGTCATCATTTTGGCTTTTCCAGTGGTTACAAGATGCTGTATTACTTCTGATCATCCGATCCTGACGAAGTAATGGAGAAAGGTTGTGGGGAGAGGAACTTTATTTTCTTGCATATTTATAAGAGATACAATTTACATAGCATAAAAATTCACCTACCTAAGGTCTACAACTTACTGGTTTTAGTATTTGTACAATGTTATTTTCTCATTGATTTTAGAACTCTGCATTACCTCAGAAAGAATCAGTGAATCTCTAACCTCGTCCTCCAAGCACTAGGAACTACCAGTCTTCCTTTGTTTTTGTAGATTTGCCTGTTCTAGACAATTTGCTTAATGGAATCATGCATTGTGCAGTCTTTTCCAACTGTATTTTTGCCTGTTAGCATAACGTTTTTGTGATTCATTTACCCACGTAGCAATATGTTGGAACTTGTGTTAATGCTTAAGTCCTTGCTGTAGTTGAGGAGTATTCTGTTGTAGCTATGCGCTGTGTGTTGTTGATCCATTCATCAGTTGTTAGATATTTTGGTTTATTTTTACTTTTTAGCTCTTAGAATATTTGGACTGTAAGTATTGTGTACAGGTTTTTATATGGATGTATTTTTATTTTTCTTGGGTAGTGAAATTATTGGATTATGTGGTAACCTTTTGCTTAACATTGTAAAAATTGCTAATCTGTTCTCCAAAGCAATTGTGCAATTTTAAAATTCCATCAGCAGTGTATAACGATCCTAGTTTCTCTATATTTTAGCCAGCACATTGTCTTTATGATTATAGCTATTCTAGTAGGTGTGAATTGATGTAATTGTTTTCATTTGCATTTCCTTAATAATTAATTATGCTGAAAGTCCTTTCACATATTTATTGGTCATTCATATATTCTTCTCTCCAAAACCTTTGTCCATTTAAAAAGCTGGATTGGGCTAGGGATGTAGCTTAGAGGTAGAGTGCTCATGTAGCACGTGGGAGGACCTGGGTTTAATTCCCAGCACTGGGAAAAGAAATTGGATTATTTGTCTTGTTATTGAGTTGTAAGAATTCTTTATTTTGGATACAAGTACTTTGTAAGACATATGATTTGAAAATGTTTCACTCATTCTATAGGCTGTCTTTTCATTTTTTATACTACTGTTTGAAATATGATTTTTAAAATTTTGATAAAGTCCCTTTTGTAATTTTTTTGTTATTGCTTGTGTTTTTGGTATTGCCTTTATTTTCTTAATTTTATTGATACAGTTTAGATATGCCTGATGATAACATTCATCATAGGGAATTTGTGATATATCTTGATTCTTATTTTTTCCCCATTCCCCTCTGCCCTTCTTTTTGTGTTTTGAGTCTGTTGAAAGATACCCTCTTCAGTTTACTGAGGATGAGCAGTTGCTGCCAACCTAGCCCAGGCCCTGGCTCTTTGGCACTGGCCTGTAGGATTTTTTATGACCCTTAGCAATCTCAGTCTTGGTATACAAGAAAGAACAACTGGTTAGAACAGTTATGTCATTTTGGCTAAAGTGGTACAATCAACAATAACGATACATCAAATGCAGCCTAGTAAGTATTAATTTGCCATCTTTAACTGTGTATGAACTAGATTTGTGGTTATAGAACAAATATCTAAAATGAAGTAGAAAATTGAATGCCATAAAAAAGTCCTCCAAATGGCAATTTTACCCCCAGGGAAGAAAATTTAAAAGGAGTTAGAAAAAATAGAGAAATAGAAGAGGAAGAGATTAGAAGCAAGGCTGGAAGACAAAGGAGGATCATGTAAACTCTGGAAACTGGTGGAGAAGACAGGAGGAGTGACTTGGAAAGGTGTACCCTTGTCCTGAGGCTTTCCCCCTCTTTTAGCTTCTTGACTGCCATGTGATGGACAACGTCCTCCCCTACACCCTCTGCCAAGCCTTGTCTGCCGTGGAACCGCTGACCATGGACTAAACCCTTTGAAACTGTGAGCCAAAATAACCCTTTCCTTTAATTGCAGGTGTATGTTTTGTCTCATCAGGGGAAAGTTACCAATACAATATGTATCTGCAGAATGTGTTTTATTTCTACTCTACTAGATACCGTTTCTGGAATTATTTTGAAAGCAACTGACTCTTTAGTTTTAGGTTAGCAAAATACAGTAAGTGCTTAAGAAATATTTTTTGTAGCAATTGTATTTTTCTCATTTTAATCTGAATTTTTGTGACACTATATTATCCTAAACTTGCCATCATAAATTGAATATCTGCATTTGGACAATATTAGGATCTTCACTTTTATCTTTCTCATCATGTCTTGTTGAAAATATGTGCAGGTGTGGTCACTGTGCAGTGGTTACCATTTTCCTACAGAAATAATGCTTTATTAATCTTTCATTATTATTAAGGATTTAATGTCATGTTATTTAGTACTGTCTAATACTTTATTATGTAAAAGCAAAGATAAAATAACTGTATATCTCCAGCATAATTTTGGAAAACAGGATTATTATCCATTTGACTTAAATTACACAGAGTAAGGAGTGTCCTTGCTTTGCTATGGGTCCCATCCCAGTGGGCATATATATGTATCAAAATGTAGATTTGCTCATTGATATATTTCATTTGTCTAAAATGAAAATGCAGTCTGTCTAAAATGAAATGCAGACTTCCAGGAAGCAGTGTAGTTATGTGTTGCTTAATGTTGGAGACACAGAGAAAGCATTGGCATGCCTTTCTATTTGTTAAGTTTGTATCTAGGAGGTCTCCCCAAAGCCTCATGCAGTCATGGGTGCGACTTTTAAGGTGTTTGGATATAGAGTGTGCAATGCTGGGACTAAAGGTGTGCCACCCTGGATGTGAGTGCCATCTGTCCTAAGGACGAGTAGCCTGGAGAGAGTATAAGAGGCAGAAACGGAGCTGTCATTGTTGCTTGCTGCGTGGCTCCTTCACTGCTTGCTGCCTTCCCCCTGCCATGAACGATTTCTCTGCTGCTGTGTGCCACCCTGCCTCGGAGTCAACCAACTATGAACTAAAACAGCTACAAACTGTGAGCGGCAATAAACCAGTGCTCCTTTAACTTCGGGTGTTGGCTATTTTGTCTCAGCAATGAGAAAAGTAACTGAGACACTGCTGCTATGTGATCATTTTAGAATGTCCTTGCACAGACCTGGATGGTCTCAGTCAGTCCCGGACCTCAACTTTGCATGAAGTCAAGAGATGTGTTAATCACGAGCTGTGTCAGGCTGCTGCTGGGATAACAAGGCACGCCGATTTACATTAAAGTTAAAAATGGTAGACCATGCTAACAAGAAAAGTATAGTACAGCAAACATATAAATCAGCAATGATTGTGTATTATAATCAAGAATGTACTGTGTGTAATTGTGTGTGCTACACTCTTACATGACTGGCAGCACAATGGGTTTGTTTGTACTGATACCAGCACAAATGCACGGAGAGTGGGCAGTGATGTTGTGCTTATGATGTCACCAGATGATAGGACATTTTGGAGCTCTGTTAAAATGTTACGGGACCACAGTCATATACGTCACTCTTTGCTGATTGACATAGTCAGCGTGTGGCACACAACTGTAATGCTGTGTCTGTTATTTAAAGTGCTGTGTGCCTGGTGTGGTGGCATTGTACCTGTGATCCCAGCACTGGAGAGGCTGAGGGCAGAGCCTCTGTGAGCTCAAGGCCAGCCTGAGCTACGCAGTGAGAACCTGTCTCAGCCCCCCTCTCCACGTGTGTGTAGTTTTATGAGAATGGCTTGGGTGGCTAAGGTAGGGCAGCATGCGGATGGGTGGGAGAGTGTGCCTGTGCAGACCGGGGAAGTCTGCAGAGTGAAGTCAGGACTCCAGCCAGCTCTGGAAAGCAGACCCAGGATTGGCAGGAACAGATGCAGCCTACTTTTTTGACTTGCTCCCATCTCTGCCCTCTGAACATTTAAAACACTTTGGATTATGTGCAAGAGACAATTATCTTGTTTTAAAAGTGTTTTCTTTCCTCTACCACTGTGGACTGTATGAAACTGAAGTGTACTGCCACATGAACGTAGGTAAAATTTCCTATCTGGATTGTTGTGCCTTTTATGGGCCACACCCACTGATGCCTTTCCTGTTTCTGGTTGAAGTTTTTGTTTTACCCAAGCTGTTTTGGTAAAAGTTCCACCTTAATCAAGGAAAGTGATCATTTAGCTTCTTAGAGCATTGAAAGGCGTGGAACTCTGTATTTTAGGTCACCAGTGTATTCAAATCCAGTTTCCTGGGATGTGCTTTAAAATAATTCGGTTGGTGTTGGTTTGCTTGTAGTGCAATGGGAACAGGGGCACGTTCCCCAAATCTCAGGGAGTGCAGTCCCTTTTAACCAGCACTAGAAATTCCTGATGTGGATATGGTGGCTTTGCAGAAGTCGTTCTTTGTGTAACTCTTGAGCAACAAGTTAGATCGGTTTGTTATGATTTTAAAGTAAATTACAAAACTTATATAAATAAGGAAGTGCTTTGTAGGAAAGCATAGGTATATATTTTTACAGAGATTCTTGTCTCACTTTAGGACAGACTTCCTCCATTATACCTAGTTTCAGTGAGAGAAAAATTCTTGCATTCTACGGGAATGTTTTAAGCCAAATTCTATTACATATATTGTTCTGTGTACCTTTATTTGTGTAGCCTGTCAAAGTTCACTGCTCTTACAATGTTTTGAAGATACGAGGGATTTGTGTTTTTGTAGAAAGTTTTGTATTTCTTGTACTTTTTAAAAATTGCCATGAGTTTAATTAATTAATGAAAAGCTATTTTCTGCATTCCCCAGGGGATGGTGGGAACAGCACTGATGCTTATGCCTACGTGCCAGCCAAATGCCATGTTTCCTGTGATCCATGGGAGATAGATATCATTAGGTCTATTTTTCAGCCCTATAATCAAGTCAACAGGTATTAAGTAAGTTGATTTCGATTCCCGGTACCAAAAACAAAACAATGCAAAGCAAAATTTAAAAAGATAAAAATTACATAGGAAAAGCTGAAGCTTAGAACAAGTATCATTCTCTTTTCTCTATAGTGTATGCCTTCTTGTATTCCAAGTAAAATTGTTCTAATTTTTGCTCCAGATAATTACATTTCAAGAAGTGAGTCCTTGAGTATACAATAACACATAAGTAGTTTTTCAGATGCCAAGAGAATTGAAATGTTTTCTTTTTCCAACATTTTTAGATCAATGCATGTTATTGTAAATTGCAAGATTTTGACTATTATAAATGGGTTTAAAAATATCATTTCCAAGACTTAAGTTATCAGGCAATGTATGAGGTACATGAAGTTGGAGTGTGAAAACTGGTAGTGGCATTTCACAGAGAAATGAAATGATAATAGATCTTTAAATTGAATTAAAATTATATGCCTTTTGTTGTTAAACAGAGCTTTTTATTGTAATTGTTATTGTCAGCAAACCTGAAACAGTTAATATAAAGTCAGCTAGGTTTGCCACACATAACGACTGTAGGAAGATTGTTTTAGGTTTTTGTTAAGGAGTTTAGACTACGCTAAAGCCTGCAGGAGCCTGGGGTGAGCACATCTGCAGTGTGACTGAGAGGGTGCCCTGGAGAAGTTCCTCTCTGGAGGGGGGCGTGGACACAGGCTCAGGTGAGGCACTAGGTCTAGGTCATGCATGTCTATACTAAGGAATTCGTGATGGGAGTTAGTCAAGTGGGGGAATGTGGAAGGTTTTTATGGCTGTAGAAATGTCATCTGTCACTCTTAGTTTTTGTAAGAGATCGAGTGATGGAAAACATTCCTGATTTTGGTTTTGTTATTGGATCTGTGAAGTGAAGGAAGGGAGAGCTCAGTTGTGCAATGCTGATTTTAAAATATTCCACCAGAGATTCTTCATGAGGAAGCTTAGCAAAGGGATCTGGCCTCAGGCAGATGTTTTAGTGAAAGAGTTTTGGTTACAGAATCATGGGCATCTAGGTGACAACTGAAGACACGAGAATGGGTGAGATTATCCAAGAATATGCTCAGTGAAAACAGAAGGAAAACAATCTGACGATGGAACTGGACAGAACCACCATTTGAGGGGGTTCGTCAGAAGGATATCTATAGAAGACCCTGACAGGGAGGAGACTAGAGGGTGTCTTGGAGCCCTCAGGAAAGGACAGTGCAAGAAGTAGGGGTGTAGGTAGCGGATGCTGCATGGTTCGAGGCCAGAACTGTGTGTCGTAGCAGCAAAAAAGTCCCTCTTGACCATGGCGAACAGTTCACTAAAACAAAGATGAGAGAGTATTGTAGGGGATTCTGGAGGAAATGAGAGAAGTGGAGGTGATGATGGAGTTGAAAGAGTTGCCTGTGAAGAGAAAGCAGGAAGGTATGTTAAGTCACAGAAATCTCTTCATTAAACAAGAGAAAAGTATGCGATGTTTAGTTGGTGCTGAGAAGGCGCTCAGAGAGAGGGAGATACCGGGTCGGAGGCTCAGAGGACACAGAAACTCTGAGGTGGGGATGGGAAGCCAGGAGAAGGGCGGATGTTTGGCAGGAGGTTCTCGCAGGAGGCAGAAAGATCCTTCCCGTGGCATTCATCATCTGAGAGGTGAGTGACCTTGGTGTTAGAATGTCACTGATGCTCAGGAGTCAACTCCGGCTTCCTGGGTCGGATTGAAGGGTGAATCCAGCTGGCACTGTTAGCTGAGTTTTGGAGCTGACGCACGTGGAGGATGCTGCATTCCCAGTTCTCTGCGTCTGGCTTTCTAGAAGCGTTTGAGGCTGTGACTGATGGAGGTAGCCTGGGTTTCTATAGTGGAAAATATCATTATTTTTCTTTAGATTTTAAGAAAATAGGTAAGTTTAGACAGTATCATGAAAACAACACTCAGTGAGTACATCTTCTGGACTGGGCTCTAAGGATAAAGCCCTGGCTACTTTTCTGTGTCACTTCCTGCCCCTCCCACTCTTAACTTGGCGGTGGCAGACCTCACTCTTCACAGTCCAGTGCTTCCTAGAGAACTTCTTGTCCTTGCAGTGATCTTACTGGATAGCTAGTGTGATCTCTTTTGTGACTTGAGATTCAGAGAACTCAGCTTTGACAGGGGCTAGTATCAAGTGTTCAAGTACCTTGGACTTGCCACTGGTGTTGGCAGAGTCTTCCAAGCTCGCTAGGGTTTCTTGGGTTGCACAGTTTTCATTTCTTCTCCTGGTTTCTGTTGTCTCTACAGAAACCTGGGTTACTCATCAACATTTGGGACGAACATTCACTCTGTGAATTCCACCCAACTCAGTCTCCCTCCGCTCTCCTGTGTTGAAATAAGGTGGCATAGAGCGGGGCAGCACTGCTTTGCCTGTGTCCAGGTTCTGTCTCTGTCATTGTTTGCTGTGTGAACCTGGGAAAGTTACCTTATTTTCTGTGCTTCGACTTCCTTCTCTTTAAAGTGGTTTATTGATTGTTAGTCTGTTTTCTGTTGCTTTAACAGGGTAACTTTCAAAGAAAAGAGTTTTATTAAGCTTATAATTTTTCAGGCTTAGGAGTCGAGGAGCACGGCAGTGGCATCTTTTTGGCAGTTGGAGAGTGCTTTGTGCTGTGTTACAATGGGCAGAAATCAGAAGCACGGGGATGTGGGAAGAGGCAAAACACGAGTGGCCTTGCTCTCTAATAACTGCTATGGAATGGTTGATACGTGGTGGTGACTTGTTAAGTTTATTTTTTATTTTAAAGAGAATAAGAAAAAACAATGAACTAATAGAATGAGTAGTACAATTATCTTAGATATGTTTGTATATGTGTGTGTGTGTGTATATATATATACATACATATATATGATTTTTTTCTTCCCTTTCACAATATGTATTGTACCTTTTGGATCTTATTTACTCTTTCAGTTTCTTACACTAGGGAGACAATACAATGTTTTCACATGCGAGTCTGATTCATTTCACTTATGAATATGGTCTCTGGTTGCATCCATTTACCTATAAAAGCCCTGAGTTTATCTTTCTCCTCCATCACAAAAAAATACCACATCTTCTTCATCCATTCCTTGGTTGATGCGCGTTTGGGTTATTTCCAAGAGTTAGCCATTACAAACACTGCTGCTCTGAACATGGTGCACATACATTGCTGTGGTGTGATGTTTCCAATTCTTCTGGAAAAAGACACAGAAGTGGAATAGCTGGATTGAATGGGACCTCTAATCCTAGTTTTTTGAGGAATCTCCGCACTGACTTCCACAGTGGTCGCACCAGTCTACACTTATACCAACAATGGAAAGAGATTCCTCTTTATCTGCAACCCCTCCAGCATTTATTAGTGGATGATTTTTTGATGACATCCATTTTTTTCTGGAGTGAGATGTAATCTTAGTGTTGTTTTAATTTTCATTTTTTGAATGGCCAATGATGTAGAACGTTGTTTCATATATTTGTTTGCCATTTGTATGTCTTCATCTGAGAAGTGTGTATTCATCTCATACCCATTTGGGACTGGTTTTTTGAATTTTGGGGATCTGATTTTTTAAAATTGTTTGTATGTTTTAGATAGAAGTCCTTTATCTGAGTGACAGTTGGTTAAAATTTTTTCCCAATTTGTGAATTTTCTTTTCACTTTGTTGGTGATTTCTTCTGAGGTATAGAAACTTTTTAATAAGATAAATTCCTAGTTGTTGATTCTTTGAAGTATTGCCCATGCAGTTTTGTTTTTGTTTGTGAACTCTCTGCCTATTCCTGTGTCTTCAAGATTTTGACTTACTTTGTCTTCTAGTAGATTTAGTGTTTCTGTTTTAATATTTAGAACTTTCACCTATGTTGACTTTAGTACATGGTGATACACATGGGTCTAGTTTTAGTGTTTGGCATTTGGAAAGCCAGTTTTTCTAGCACCATGTATTAAAGAGGCTATCTTTCTTCTAGTGAGCATGTTTGGCTCCATTACTAAATATTACGTAGATGAGAGTGTTTGTAGTTGTGTCTGTATCTTCTATTCTTTTCTACTGATTTTCAGGTCTGTTTTATTGCCAGGACCATGCTGATTCTATTACAGTAGTTTTATAGTATAATTTTGAGTCAGGGATTGTGATGCTTCCTGCCTTGCCTTTGGTGACCAAGGAATGTTCTCTGTAGATAAATGAGGTATGTTAATGCTATTTCTTCACGATTGCATTAAACCTGTATAACAGCTTTGGGATTATGGCTATTTTCACAATGTTGTTTATTCCTATCCATGAGCAAGGAATATCTTTCCATTTTCTGAGATCCTCTTTGATTTCTTTTTGCAGAGTACTATAATTTTCATTGCATAGATCTTTTACTTCCTTTTTAGATTGATTTCTAAGTATTTCATAGTTTTAGACATTTTTTGAAGGGTGTGGTTTCCTTAATTTCTCTCTCAGTGAGTTTATTGTTTGTATACAGAAATGCTATTGATTTTTGTATCCAGCTATGCTGCTGAATTTGATTATGAACTCTAGTAGTCTTTTGGTGGCCTTTTGGGGATCTTCTATGTAGAATATCATGTCATCTGTGACTAAATAATATGACTTCTTCATTCCTGTCCTTGTTCTTTTTATTTTTCTGTCTTGTCTAATTGCTATAGCTAACATTTCCAGAACTATATTAAATAGGAGTGGTGACAGTGGCCATCCTTGTCTTGTTCCTGATTTTAGAGTGAAGGCTTTCAGTTTTTGTCTGTTTAATATGATGTTGGCTGTTGGTTTGTCATTGATGGCTTTGATCAGAATGAGGCAAAGACCATCTATTGTGATTTTCTGTAGGTTTTTTGTCATAAATGAGTGTTGGACTTTATCAAAAGCTTTTTCTGCATCTGTTGAGTTGACCATGCGATTTTGTGTCTTTGGCTTAGGTGATAGGGTGTATTACACTTACTGATTCACATATGTTGAACCATCCCTGCATTCCTGGGATAAATTCCACTTGGTCATGATGCACAATCTTCTTGATGATTTGTTGCACCCTATTTGCTAGTATTTTATTGAGAATTTTTGCATCTATTTTTGCATCATTAGAGAGATTGGCCTGTAGTTCTCTTTTTTTGGTTGGGTCTTTCTATAGTTTTATTATCAGAGTAATACTTTCCCCTAGGAATGAGTTAGGGAGAATCACTTCCCTTTCAATTTCATTAAAGAGTTTGAGGCATGTTGGCATTAAATATTCTCTAAATTTCTTGTGAAATTCAGCTATGAATCCATCAGGACCTGGGATTTTCTTTTTGGTAAATTTTTAATGATGTTTTCAATTTCATTAATTGATACTGGGTTATTCATAATTTTTGTGTCTTCCTTATCCAGCTTTGTTAATTCATATGTTTGTAGAAATCTGTCTATTTCTTCTGTGTTTTCCATCCTATGAGAGTAAATGTTAGAGTAGATATTGATGATCTTCTGAATTTCTGTAGGATCTATGATGATTTCACCCTTTGATTCCTTGTTGCATGAATTTGAGTTTTTTCTTTCTTTTTTTTTTTGATAAGGTTGACTAGGGGTTTATCAATTTTATTTATTCATTCAAATAGCCAGCTCTTCAGTTAGTTCATTCTTCCTGTATTTAAAATTTTTTTTTATTTAAAAGACAAAAAGACACAGAAAAGAAAAACAAAAAGCAAAAGGGACAAACAAAAAACAACAACAAACCCAAAACAATAACAGTATAGGTTTTCAAAACAAGATAGGAATTTAACAATGGTTGTAATATTGCATATAGTTACCTTTAAAAGGGTTGCTTAGATTACGAGATATAAACATGTAAAATTAATCTAATCATATAAGTATTAACGGTTCTTTTCCAAGAACTAATACAATTAGTTGTATAGTCATTTTAGCTATCTTATGTATGTATACACAAATGTATGTCTTTTTCCTTTTCCCTTCCTTTTTTCCTCCTTTCCCCTTTTTCAGTTACTTTTTCTCTTTGAACAATTTCTTACCCTTGCACAGTATTTATTGTAGATTTTGGATTGTATTTGCTCTTTCAGTTCCTTGCACTAGGGAGACAATATGGTATTTACATAGGAGTTTGATTTATTTCACTTATGAGTATGGTCTCAAGTTGCCTCCATTTATGTATAAAAGCTTGGATACAATGTTTCTTTATAGCTGAGTAGTACACCATTATATAAAAATACCACATCTTTTCTATCCATTCCTCAGTTGGTGGGCACTTAGGTTGTCTCCAAGATCTGGCTATTACCAATTGTGCTGCTGTAAACATGGGTGCACATGTCACTGCAGTATGATGTTTTCAGTTCTTCTGGGAAAATGCCAAGAAGTGGGATAGCTGGGTCAAATGGAGCCTCTCACCCTAGCTTTTTTGTATTGTTTTCTTAGTCTCAATTGCTTTAATTTATGCTCTGATTCTCATAATTTCCTCCCTTCTAGGAGCTTTGGGCTTGACTTGCTCTTCTTTTTCTAGAAGTTTGCAGTAGAGCAATTGGTTATTTGTGCTCTTTCTATTTTTCTGATGTGAGAATTCACTGCTATAAATTTCCCTCTGAGTAGTGCTTTCAGTGCGTCTCACAAGTTTCTGTAAGTGGTATTTGCATGTTCATTTGATTGTAGATACTGTTTGATTTCTTCTTTAATTTCATGTCTGATCCATTGGTTGTTCAGGAGGGTGTGAATTTCCATGTTTTTATGGAGTTTTTGCAGCTTCTTTTGTCATTCTTTTCCAATTTCATTGCATTATGGTCAGGTAATATGAATGGGATAATTTGAATTCCTTTGCATTTACTTAAGAATGTTCTGTTGGCCAGCATAAGGTGTATTTTGGAAAACACCCTGCGTGCAGCTGAGAAGAATGTCTGTTCTGATGTTGCTGGGTGGAACACTTTGTAAATGTCTACTAAGTCCATTGGTTCACAAGTTTGGTTTAGTGCTATTATTTCTTTGCTGATTTTTGTCCAGGTGATTTATCTCTTTGTGACAACGGGGTATTAATGTCCCTCATTATAATCGTGTTTTTGGTTATTTGATTTTTTTAGGTCTATTAATGATTGGCTTATATAGCTGTGTACTCTGATATTTGGTGCATATATATTTATGATTGTTTTCATTTCCCCTTGTAGTTTTTCCCTAACAAGTATGTAGTAACCTTCTGTATCTCTTTTGGATCATTCTTGGTTTGAAGTTCACATTGTCTACAAACAATAGCTACCCCTGCTTTTTTCTGGGCTCCTGTTGCATGGAGGATTGTTTTCTATCCTTTGACTTTCAATCTGTGAATTTCCTTTTGAGTTAAATGTGTTTCCTGTATATACTATGTTGGTTTCTTGATTCGCTCTGCCAGTCTGTTTCTTTTGATTGGTGAATTGATGTAGTTTACAGTAATGATTATAACTGATATGTAATGGCTTGTCTTTGTCACATTATCTTCCTGCTGTTGGTTCCCTACTTTTCCCCACTGTTTAATTGCTTCCCCTGTTTGATGGTTCTTTCTCATACTGTTCTTGGAATTGTCATTTTTATCTCTTTCAAGAATATCTTTTAGCACTCTTTGTGGGGTTGATTTGGTGGACATGAATTTCTTCAGTTGTTCTTTGTCATGGAAGTTTCTTATATTTCTATTAATTTTGAAAGATAGTTTTGCAGGATACATCAGTCTGGGTTGAATATTGTTTTCTTTCAGAACTTGAAATATTTTACTCCAAGCTCAGCTTGTCTTGATGGTTTGTGTTGAGAAGTCTTCCGTGATTCTGATGGACTTTCCTTTATAGGTGATCTGTTTTTCTCTGAGAGCTTTAAATTTTCTGTTCTTGTGCTGAATTTCATTATTACATGCCTGGATGTAGACTTACTTTGGTTATGATTTCTTGGAGATTTATATGCATCATTTATTTATCTGAATGTCAGATTCTTTTCCCATCTTGAGAACTTTTCTCCTATTACTTCTGCAAATAGTCTTTTTATGTCTTTTGTGTTGACTCCTGCTTTTTCTTTGACACCTGTCAGTCTTTACTATTTCTTTGTATCATCTTGTAGCTGTTCAATTGTTATTTCCTGGTTCCTTGTTACTTTTAAGGCATTTTTCCTTTTGTGAGTGGTAGCTGCATTTCTGTCTTCAAGCGCTGAAATTCTATCCTCAGTTTTGTTCAAGTGGTTTTTCCAGTTTTCAATAGAATTTTTAGTTTCTTCAGTATCTCTTTGAATCTGTTTCATGTATTCTGATTCTTTTCTACATTGTTCATTCAAGGTTTCTGTCATTTTCCTGTGCACCTCTATTTTTTTAATCCATGTCTTCTTTAGGTATGCTCAGCAATTTTTTCATTATCATTGTTATTTATTTTTTCACTTGAGAGGTTATTTCTGATACAATTTCCTCTGCAGCCTCATGGAGTTGTTTCTTTACTTCAGTTGCTATCATTTCAGAAATTTCAGGT
The DNA here is from genome assembly GCA_004027295.1 of Dolichotis patagonum. Lineage (NCBI taxonomy): Eukaryota > Metazoa > Chordata > Mammalia > Rodentia > Caviidae > Dolichotis > Dolichotis patagonum. The sequence goes on along the minus strand of PVJX010014596.1, from coordinate 8,339 downwards.
GTGTGACTTTAAATTTCTTCTATGTAAATACCTCCTGGTCTTGTTCTGGTGGGCTGCAGGGCATTTTGCTCCTTTGTCTGGACATTTTGTATTTCAAAAAAATTTATTTTGTTTTATGTGGTGATCCTTGTGAATTTTGGTGGTAGGTAGCAAGTAGTATCAAGGCCTTTTAAGGAAAAAGTCTGTTTTCCAGGAGTATCTTCTGAGTGTAGCAGATTCTTGGTTTGCATCTATCCCAAGATACTACCTTTCCAATTAATTGCGAGTGGAATGTTGGTTCCTGTTTGGCTTAGTCCTCAGTCTTTTGGTGTATGGCTGTCCTGGGATTATCACTCCAGAGCTTCCTAAAATTGTTATACAAATGATAGCAACAGATTAGAAGAGATATGCCATCCTGGCTGCAGTAGTGCGATTAACAATAATGGTCGCATCAAGCATAATTTGGAAATTGACAGACTGTGATAACTATTGATTTTATACTTCAGACCATAGGAGCAAAGCCTATAGTTATCTAACAGAACCAATCATAGATTTATGGTTTGCATGCAAAATGCTTTGTTCTCTTAGAGTGGATTTACCCTGGGTTCATCTGGATGAGCTGGTTGCTGAGTCCCAGGTACTTCCCTCGCTGGCTGCTTGTCTGTGGTGTGGGAGTGTTGGCCAAGCACTTGGTTCCTCTGGGTCACGGAGAGGTGATGGGTGGGCTTTCTTCCCTCCTGTGTCTGGCTGAAGTTCTTCCCGTGGTGGAGAGGCTGTGGTTGGAGTTTGGCCCCTACTGCTCTGCTCACTGAGGTTCCTGGGGTGGCAGAGATGTGATGGGTGGGCCCCTCTCATCCCCTGTGGCTCAGTGAGGTTCCCTTGAGGGTGAATAGGCTGTGGACCAACTTGAGAGGTTTAGAAGCTTAACTAGGTAACTTGGTAATTCTACACCCTAGGATGTAGAGGACTAGTACAACTTTTTAAGCTCTAGGATATTATGATGATTGATTCATTCGGTTGGCTTGAGAAATTTAGACGCATAACTAAGCTAAGCTAAGGGGCTTAGGTCCTCACTTTGTAAATATCCTCAGCCTGTCTGAGAGGAGGGCATGGAGGTGGTGTGAGTGCCACACCTGCCACAGGGCGGGTGGCCTGAATACAATGTCAGGGAGGAAAAGAGGCTTGGTGGGAAAGAGCCTCAGCCTGGCAGAAGCCAGGTGCCTTTTTGCTCCTGTTGCTTTTGCTGTCTTTTGCTGCCATGAACTGGTACCATGCTGCTCTGCTTTAGAGCCAACGGGTTATGTACCGAAACCTCTACAAACTGTGAGCTAAATAAGCCTTTCTTTCCTTAATTTTGGGCCTGGGTATCTTGTCTCAGTAATGAAAGTAAAGTAACTGAGACACCCTATTATTATAGTTACTAATCCAGTTTCGGGAGAACATGAGGCCCTTTTTATAACCACCAGTACCATGGCAACCAAATTTCAGTATGACTTTCAGAGAGAATAAACCTTAGTAATGATGTTCATAGACACTACCATTTTAAAGATGTTAATGAGGATAGAATGAAGTAGTATTTGTAAAGAAGAGTGCCTGACGAAGAATGTAACCTCAGAGATCATTAAATCAGTACAAGTACTCACGGTATCTTCCATCATTTGTACTGTATGCTAACCTTTTTCACTCATGTTTTTCTTCCATTGGGCTATATAATTGGATTCTTTCATGATGTGATTTTGTTCTTTATATTTCCAGTGCTGCAAAAAACTTGATACTTACATTTCCAGTGCTGCAAAACACTTGATGCTCCTGATGCTCCGTAAGTGTTCAGAGGACCGCTGCCACTGCTTTGGATCTCTTTGTCCATGTGCCTGTCATTCAGGTGTAGGAAGGAGACGTTGTGAACATTCACTGATCTGTCATGCAAAGTGAACACATCCAACTTGTAAATCATTCATATTCTACAACACCAACATCCTTTAATAGTCTCTGTACTTTGCCTTCTTTATTTTATAAACAACAAAGTATAAAGAATTTAAGTTATATCAATAGTTGTGGCCATAACCCACAAGCCAATTTTTTTTTTTTAAAGAAAGAGATAGGGTATTTCCTGGAAAAACAAGAAACTAGCGTTGAAGATTCAGTTTTAATTATTTTTGAATCTGTATTAAATACAAAATATTTGAAAGTGATGCAGCTTTTTCTTTGCTTGATCCACATGACATTTCCAACAAGGATTTTTGAATCTTTCAGAGAATTTCTTCAGTAAAGCTTTCTTTATAGAAGAGTTCTCTGTTTTTAGGGTGCCCTGTCCCTAGGAAGGCAGTGATATTAAACAAAAGGAAATTAATCAGTATTCAAGGAATAAGTCATTCTGTTTTCAAACAAAATCTTTTTGTAAACTACACAGAACCAGTACATTTTATATTAAAGATTTTGAACCATAAGGACATTGCTGATATCTTTTGAAATTAATGTATTAATGGATGAAGTTGTTGTGAATCACGCTAACAGATTCTCTTGTTTCTCTTTTACCTATATAAGATGATACGTAATTAAGTTCAGGCAAACAGAGCAAGTAAGTGACAACTAGTTTCAAATAATTCATTTTCCATTCTGTGCTGCGTAGAGCTTTGTCACCATTCTATCCGTCTACACCTTGAATGTCCTTCTCTAAGTAACAGCCACACAATATATTAACAATGACATCTTAAAGTGCAGCAGCACCTAAAGATAATATACTGTAAATCTCGGTTTATCTGCAGATGAATGGGCTGCTTCATATAATTAAGTGGCTCTAGAGACAAATGCAGCTTTCTTTGTGTGCTATCTTCCGGTTATTTCTAGGTTATTACTCAACACTTTTCATTTCTGATTTCTTTTTTATTCAAATGTTTAATATCTTCTTTCATTCAATCTCCATTATTGTAAGGATAATTAAGATTGTTTTTTAAATTAATAGTTCTATATACCTGCTATGTGTGAAGTTCTGTGTTCAGTCTCCAGTGCCATAAACAAAAGAAAGCAAACACACCAAGAAAATCTTAGTAATTTTGTAGTTCTTGTCAGGTGGTTTGAAAATGCATATTTTGGGCGTGGTAGAAATGAACGAGTGAGATAGTTAGTGTCTAAAACCCTGAATCTGCTGGATACCATCCGCCACTTGAAGGTGGGTTACTTTGGGACTGAGAAACCTATTAGCAAGATCAGGACCCAGGAACCAGGACCTAGTCTTGGTGACTCCTTTTGCTTTGTGAATCCCTTCTGTTTAGGGCCTTGCGCCCATGAAAGATTCTAATGCATTATAGATTGTGAGGAAAATGATTTTAGTTTCAGTTAAATCTGAGTTCATAGGTTGCCTAATATGCTTATGATTCATCAAAACTGATCGCAGTGTGTGATTTTTTTTTCAGATTTTAGTTTGGATTATTAAACAAATATATGGAAAGAATTTTAAAAGTCAAAGGTGAACTTTAACTCGGCATACAGATTATCTTTTTTAAGAGGTCACTTAGTCCTCATGTCAGCTACCTTCTGACTGCCGTGTTTGGAGAATATTCCCACCTTCTGGGATGAGCACCCTTGCCCAGCTTTATCCCGCATGCCCTCCTGTGCTGCCTTTTGCTTTCCATTGCCTTGAATCTGCCTTGACTGTAATCTTAGAAGTTGCCATGCAAAGACGTTCTCCTCTCATTCTCCTTTGCTCCTCCACAGCCACTTAGGCTTGTTTCTGCTGTATCCTTCACTCCTGATGACCACATGTCCTGCTAGGAGCCGCCTCCTTTGTCCTGACAGCACTCTGGAATGTTCTGAGTTGCCTCCTGCGTGTTTCACATTAACTCACTGTAGTTCTCAGCCCTCTGTCAGCATCTCTCAAGACGTGATCCGAGGTGGACTGACAACAGGGGGCTGGTTTTCTAGATCGTCTGCAGGCTTCACCTCCAGCTTTGCCTTCTCAGGATAGCCGTAGTTTTACGTGGGCCATCAGTTTAGCTGTCCTGGTATAGGTTTAAGCTCTTATCTAAACGGAACTCATTTTACTTTTGATGAGACATGCTTGGAAATCATGGTTGTCGCTGTTTTCTCTTCTTTTTCCTTTGTATTTATTGACCGAAACTTGACATCTCTTTCTCCACCTCCTTTCACACCCCTCCTCATCTCTCATCACTGTCCTGACTCTTCAGATTCTATCTGCTGTCTGTCTTCCTATCAGGTGTCTGCTGTGGCCTCAGAGGATGGGTAGGATTGCATGGGTGTTGAGGTGGTGTGGGGAAGGCATTGCAGGTGAGTGCAGTATAATCAGAATGGGGGTGCTACTGTCAGGAGTCAAGGCCACTCCTGTTTGGGCACTTGGGGTAAAGTTAGGTGGTGAAGAACAGAGATAGAGAAATGAAAGCCTAATGCAGTTAGGTAATTAAAAAAATACCAAGAGATCTTTGAACAGAGGAAATTGGTAAAAGATGGGATCAAGAGAGTTGAATTGTAATTTAGATGACTAGGGAGCAGTTGGCTTTGGTGAGTTGGAGATAAAAGGTCCGCGGTCCCAAGCCCGGGAGCTTGGGGTTTCTGTTAACGGCATGAGAGCACCTTTGAAGGGAATTGATGTCAGTCCTAAAAGTACTTAGCTGGAGATGACAAGACGATGTTTGAAGAGAAATGTAATGAAGTGTTTGCAGATAGGAGACTTTGCAAACTTATGTGAGTGTACAGGATGGGGGGAGAAATTTGTGAACTGTAATTGCCTTTTCGGTTTTTACTACTTCTTCCATTCCTCATGATTCATTCTTTTGTATTTTAATGCTGTCACATTATTTATGTTAATAATAAACCTCATTTATCTTGAAGATAGCTTTCTGTTAAGCTGCCATGAAATGTTCAAACTTATGTTTCTCATTGACAAATAAATGATTACAGGCTATGGCTTGTCGCAGTTTCATAATTTTGGACAAATTTATCTGTTGCTGTGAGTTAAGTACATTAAGATTAACGTGTTCCAGGTACTAATGGTGAAACTGTGCAGTCAGTTGCAGGAAATTTGAATTTGTGAGGCCTGTGGCAAAATCTCAACGAAACATTTTCTCTACAACTCTGAAAGTGCTTTACAGTTGCTTCCTGTGGTTTGAGTTTTCACTAAGAGGTTACGGTGGCCTTCAGGTTGCCGGGGAAAGGGTTACATCTCTGAAACACAGGGCTCCCATGGAGGCCTTCCCGGCCTCGGGGTTGTGAGGGAGGGGAGAGGAGTAGCATTGGGGAAGATTGAGTTTAACCTTCCGAGAAAACCACTGTCTTCTATTCTGACTTGCTCATGCTGGGAGGGGGAACTGCTGAAGGGAGCCTGGAGACTCCTGATTGCCCAGGTTAGGAAGGTCTTCCTTACCTGTTTTCACCCCTGTTCTTGGCTCAGGAGGAGTCTGAATTCAGCCTTTGTAGATCTGCTGTGCGATGTGCTTACAAGGTAAAGACGGGTCGGGCTCCTGACGGCCTTGGTGAGGCTCAGTCCTGTGTGGGAGCCTCTTCGTTCAGTGTCCTCTGAAGCAGGTAGGTGGCCATTCACAGTGCGCTGAGAGAGCGAGTCTGGGGCACAGGCCGTGTGCCACACCGCCTTGGGCTCCTCAGTGATAGCGAGCAGCGTTTATATGCTTAGTCTTCATGCTGAACTCCGGTTTCGCCCACCTGCCTCTTTGCCTTTGGTGGATATAGATAAGTAATCTAATGCCATCAAATAAGAGATTACTGTGGGAAGATGGAGAAAGGCACAAATAAGCTAAGCTTGTGAGACACAGCTGTACTTACGACGCAGAGACTGATGCTCAGAAGAGTTGGTGACTTGTGAAGTTCCCCAAGCTAACGAGTTGTGGAACTGAAGTAAGAGTCTCAGACCCGTGATTCCAGTGCAAGCTCTTCTCTGCGAGCACGTCACTTCCTAGAATTGCTCTGCTGAGGTGCAGCGTCTCTTTTCTGCACTTGCCATGGAGGAGGCATGCCTGGAGCACATCTGGACTGCCAGGCTTTGAGGGGCTCTGTGGGGACCCCTGTGCTGGCAGCACCTTCTACCGGGACCTCTCAAACACGAGTCCGAAGGGTGACCGAGAGACTGCTTCACCTTCTCGCACTCAGCAGGTTGCTTCATTGTTTGCGAACCATATCCCTAGCTCTGTGTGCTTTTTTATCCCAGCATATTTGTCTCCAAGAATCGTTAACAACCTGCTTTAAAACAAACTACAGAGCAGATATGTCTAATGTGTGTACTTTAAATAAATTCTGTTCATGCGTCATCGTGTTCACGATGGTGGCAGTCCCCCTCGTTAGAGAGGGCACTTGCTAGGACCTCCAGTAGGTGCTTGAAACCATAATAATACCAAGTCCTGTATGTGCTATGTTTTTTCTTACACATTTACACGTTAATTTATAGATTAGGCACAATACTATATTTACAACATTTTAATAATAGAACAGTTCTAGTAAAATTATTTGCAACTTATGAATTCTTTATTTCTATAATTATCTACTTAGTATTTTGGCTTCAAATAAAACTGTATTATTATATATTTTGTGAAGCATAGAATAATTGAAATAATTAGTCTTATATGTACCAAATGTTGTCACCTTGTTAGGGACCTTACTTTTTATTCCCATCACTAATAGTTTGCTTCAGATTTAAACCTCAGTTGGCCTCCATGTGTTTTGTCAAAGTTCTCTCAGAAAAGCTGGCAGAGGGAGGGAGAGGCAGATGGAAAGGAATATGAAAAGAGAAAGAAACAAAGAGGGAAAAGATTGGAATTTACATAGAAGAACTGGTTCATGTGGTTGTGAGACCAAATCCAAAATCTACAGAGCAGGGTACTAGAAATTGATACAGAAATGGATGTTGTAAGTTGCATTTGAAGAATGTGGAAGCACAGGTGAATTTTTATCTCACACTGTGGAGACAGACTCCTTCTCCTTGCAGGGCTGTCAGTCTTTGCTCTTCAGCCTTTCAGCTGATTGGGCAAGGCTCCCTTACACACTTAGTGGAGGTAACTGGCTTTACTCAAAGTCTGTTGGTTTAAATGCTAATCACATCTAAAAATCCCTTCAGAGCAACATGGGGATTGGTGTTGGGTCAAAGAACTGAGTTCTTTCTTCTATACAAGGTGATACATAAAATTAATTTTCACATGCCCTGTCACGATTTGTCAGCTGGAACTTCCGTGTCAACTGCCTAGCTTATACCAGCCCCCAGTCCACCTCCAGTATATATATATTTTAAATTTTATTTAAAGAGAAAAACAAAACAAAACAAAAAAAAGAGTAGCAACAATACATAATTCCAAGGAAAAAACCAAAAGAACAAAAAAACCCTAAGAAATCACTACTTGATGAATTACATACTGTCATCTTGGAAATAGTTGTTCAAGTTACAAAATTAAAACATAGAAAGTCATTCAAACAGTGAGATTGTTAACAGTTCTGCTCAACGATCTAACGAAAACAGTAATATGGTCCTCAATTTTATACACTTAAACATACATGTGGTTATATCCTTTAGAGCACTTTCTTTTCCTCTCTTTTTTATAGTAGCAATTATACATTTTGGGTTTTATTACTCCTACATTTCTTATTACTTTTTACACTAGAGACACAATGTGATATTTATAAATATGATTCTTATTTATTTCACTAATGAGGATACTCTCAAGTTGTCTCCATTTCCCTATGAAGGCCTCAAGATCATCTTTCTTCATAGCTGAGTAATATTCCATTGTATAAAAATATCACATGTTTTTCATCCACTGTGTGGTTGATGGGCATCTTGGTTGTTTCCAAGATTTAGCTATTACACGTTGTGCTGCTGGGAACATGGGTGCACATATATCACTGTGATACGACCTTTTCAGTTTTTCTGAGAAAATACCCAGGAGGGGAATAGCTGGGTTGAATGGAACTTCCACTCCTAGTCTTCTGAGAATTCTCCGCACTCATTTCCATAGTGGTTGCACTAGTCTACACTCCCACCAGCAGTGGAGCAGTGTTCCTTTTTCTCCTGCAGCCTCGCTAACATTTGTTATCCATTGATTTCTTGATGGCAGCTATTCTTTCCAGAGTGAGATAATATCTCCATGTTGTTTTAATTTGCATCTAGAAAGACCAGTGAACATTTCTTCATGTATTTATTTGCCATTTGTATATCATCATCTGAGAACTGTGTGTTCATCTCAGATGTCCATTTTTGGAGAGGGCTTTTGAATTTGGGGGGCATTAATGTTTTTCAGTTCTTTATATGTTCTGGATATAAGCCCTTTATCTGAGGGGTTGCTGGCTAAAAGTCTTTCCCATTCTGTGGGTTTTCTTTTCACTCTGATGGTGATTTCTTTTGAAGT
>PVJX010014595.1:0-44475 GCA_004027295.1 Dolichotis patagonum | reverse complement strand
GAGAGCTTCAGCCATATATTAAAGAGCAACCAGCGTAGCCAATGAGTCCTAGAGAATTCAAGCTCTAATCATCACTGCACAAGGCCCCAGCACCACAGTTCATGGGTGCCCTGGCTAGTCTTGTGAGTATCAGAATCCAAGCTCTGCTTAGCTCAGCGTCTCAGTACAATCCATCAGGATGGTGCCTGGCCAGCCACACAGGGCCCAGAGAAAAATGACAAAATGAAACAGCAAGATGCAGTCTCAGTCCACCAGCCCACTAAGAACAAACCCAGGAGGCCTAGAAAAGGAAGACATTGGAAATTGAGAAACTGAACTTTCCGAAATGATAGGAAATGAAGTAAAGAAATGACTCCATAAAGCTGTAGAGGAAATCAGAGAAGAAATCATCTCTCAGATAAAAGTAATGATGAAAATTGTAACAGAAATGTTGAGTGTATCTAAAGGAGATGTACATTAAAAAAAACAGATGAACATAAGAATGAGAGGGAAACCTTGAATAAACAATATATGGCAGAATTAGAATGCATGAAACAGATTCAAAGAGACATTCAGGAAATTATTTACTCTATTGAAAGCAGCTTGAATGAAGCTAAAGATAGACTCTGAGACTTTGAAGACAGGATGGAAGCTAAAGAACATGAAAGAAAAGATCTCTTAAAAATAAAGAACCAGGAAATAGCAAATCAACAACTCTAAAGGAAGCAAAGAGAAATAATATAAGAATTTTTGGATATCAACAAAAAAGCAAGGATCAACACAAATGATATAAGAAGACTATTTACAGGAATGAAAGCAAAAATTTTCCAAGCTTGGGAAAAGAATCTGATATGCAGATAAGTGAGGCATATAACAATGTAATTGACCACAACCAGAATAAATCTTCACCCAGACATATAATAGTTAATATCCTAGAAATTCAGCACAAGAAGAGAATACTAAACTCTGTCAGAGAAAAGAAGCAGATCACCCATGCAGGAAAACCTATTAGAATCATAACACACTTCTCAAAACATACATTCAAGTCAAGAAGCTCTTGAAGTAGAGTATATAATCCCCTGAAAGGAAACGAATTCCAATAGAGATTTATGTATTCTGCAAAAGTATCTTTCAGAATTGGAGAAATAAGATATTCCCATGAAGAAGATCACCTGAAGAAATTCATGAGAATCAAACCAACCCTACAAAGAGTAATGAAATATGATCTAGAAAGTGATAAAGAGGACTACAATTCCAAGAACAATAGCAGAAGGAAAGCACCAAGCAAGGAAAACATTTACACACAAAAAAAGTAGAGAACAAACAACAGGAGGATAACATGACAAAGATAAGTCATGACATATCAGTTATATCCATCAGTGTACATGGTCTCAACTCACCAATTAAAAGAAATAGCCTGGCAGAGTGGATTAAGAAACAAAATTCAAAACTCTACTATGTACAAGAAACACATTTAATGCAAAAGGAAATTAATAGATTGAAAGTCAAGGGATAGGAAGCAATATTCCACATGTCAGGAACCCAGAAAAAAGTAGGGGTGACTATTCTAGATATATGAACTTCAAACCAAAAATGACCAAAAGAGATAAGGAAAGTCAGTATACAGTTGTTAGGGGAGAACTACAAAAGAGGAAGAAATTCCAGTCATAAATATATATGCACCAAATATGGGAGCACCCGATTGTGTAGGACAAATCTTAACAGACATGAAAAATCAAATAAACAATAATACAGTTATAATGAAGGACTTTTGCACCCCATTGTCACACAAGGCAGATCAGCCAAATAAAAATTCAGAAAAGAAATAGCAGAGCTGAATCAAACTTGTGAACAAATCCTAGTAAATATGTAAAGAGTGTTCCATGCAACAACATAACAATACACATTCTTTTAGACTGCACATGGGTCATTTTCTAAAATAGACCATATACTAGCCCACAGAACATGCTTCAGTAATTGCATAGGAATTGAAATAATTACATGAATATTATCTGATCATAGCACAATAAAATTGGCAATTAATGACAAAAACCCCCACAAGAACTGTATAAACACATGAAAACTAAGGAATACTCTCCTAAACAACCAACAGGTTATAGGAAAAATTTAAAAAGTGATTAAACAATAACTGCAATTGAACAAAAATGCAAATACAACTTATCAGAACCTATGAAACATAATGAAAGCACTCCTCAGTGGGAAATTTATAGCAGTAAATTTCTACATCATAAAAATGGCATAAACACAAATAAACAACCTAATGCTATACCTAAAGCTTCTGGAAAATGAGGAGCATGTCAAGCCCAAAGCCCAAAGAAGCGAGAAAATTATAAAATTCAGTGCAGAAATCTATGCAATTGAAACTAAGAAAACAATACAAGATTCAATGAATTGAAAGTTGGTTCTTTGAAAGTATAAACAAAATTCATAAACCCCTAGCCAACCTTATCAAAAAAAGGAAAGAGAAAACTCAAATCCATTCAATAAGAAATCGAGTGAAATCAATACAGACCCTGTGGAAATACAGAAGTTCATCAGTACTTACTCTGAAAACCTTTAATCTCATAGATTCAATAACACAGAAAAAATGGGCAGATTCCAAGAAACACATGAATTACCAAAGCTGGATCAAGAAGATGTAAAACTACTGAATAATCCAATTTCAGTTAATGAAATTGAAACTATAATTAGAATCTTACCAACAAAGAAAAGCTCAGGTTCTGATAATTTCTCTGCTGAATTCTACAAGAAATTTAAGGAAGACTTAATGCCAACACTCCTTAAATTCTTCAATGAAATTGAAAGGAAAAAAGTCTCCATAACTCATTCTTGGAATCAAGTATTACACTAATACCAAAACCAGAGGAAGACTCAAGCAAAAAAAGAGAATTACAGGCCAAGAACCCTAACGAACATACATGCAAAAATCTTCAATAAAATGCTGGCGATCAGAATGCAGCAAATCATCAAGAAGATTAGAGACCAAAATCAAGTAGGATTCACCCCAAGAATGCAGGGATGATTCAATATATGCAAATCAATAAACACAATACATCGTATCAACAAATCCAAGGACAAGAATCACATGATCATCTCAGTAGATGTAGAAAAAGCTTTTGACAGAATCAACATTCATGACAAAAACCCTACAGAAAATTAGAATAGATTGTCGTTATCTCAACCAACAAATTACTAAATGTACAAAAACTGAAAACTTTTGACCTAAAATCAGAAACAAGGTAAGGATGGCCATTGCCATCATTTCTATTCAATATGGTTCTGGAACCTTTAGCCAGAGAAATTAGACAAGAGAGAGAAATGGAAACAATAACCATAGGACAGGGAGAAGTTAAATCATCATTATTTGCAGAAAACATGGCACTCTACAAAGAAGGCATTGAAAGACTTCTAGATGAAATAACCAAATTCAGTAATGTAGCTGGATATGAAGTCAACACTCAAAAATCAGCCATTCTTGTACAGAAAAAATACATTCACTGAGAGAAAAAAGGGAAACCACACCCTTCCCAATAGCATCCAACAAATGAAATACTGAGGAATCAACTAACAAAGAAGTAAAAGTTCTATACTTGGAAAATTACAGTACACTGAGAAAAGAAATTAAAGAGGATTTCAGATAGACATTCCAATGGCCATTCTCCCAAAATTGTTATATAGATTCAATGCAATTCCAATCAAAATACCATTAACAAACCTCACAGGTCCAGTGAACTCATTCCTAAAAATTAATCTGGAACCAGAAAAGACCTAGAATAGCTAAGGCAATTCTGGGCAACAAAGGCATCACAATGTCTGGCTTGAATTTATACTACAAGGCTACTATGATAAAATCAGCATGGTACTGGAATAAAAACAGACCTGAAGACCAAAGGAATAGATTAGAAGATACAGCTATAACTACAAACACACTCAGCCACCATCTCTTTTAGAAAGCTGTCAAAAATATTCAGTAGAAGATAGCCTCTTTAATAAGTGGTGCTGGAAAAACTGGCTTTCCATATGCCAAAAACTAAAATGAGACCCATGCCTATCACCATACACTAAAGTCAAAATGGATCAGATATCTAAATATTAAAACAGAAACACTAAATCTTCTGAAAGAAAAAATAGGTAGACATGAGAATAGTCAGAAATTTCATGAACAAAAATAAACTCCACAAGAAATGCTTCCCATAATCAAAAACTGGGATCTCATCTTATGAAAAAATTTTGCATGTCAAAATAAATTGCCAACAGAGTGAAAAGAAAATCCATGATTTGGGAAAATACCTTAGCCAACTTTCCCTCAGAAAAAGGACTTCTATCTAGAAATATAAAGAATTTTAAAAAATAGCAGGGCCCAGAATTCAAAGACCTAATCCAAAAATAGGCATCTAAGATGTATACACATTTCTCAGGTGAAGAAATACAAATGACAAATAAATATATGGAAAATTCTCAGCATCATTGGTCATTAGAGAAATGCAAATTAAAACAACACTAAGATTCCATCTCACTCCAGAAACAATGACCGGGATAAAGAAAACCACCGATGATAAATGCTGGAGAGCCCGTACAGAAACGAAACTCTTCTCTACTGTTGGTGGAAGTGTAGACTGGTGCAACTACGGTGGAAATCAGTGTGGAAATTTCTCAAAAAGTTAGGATTATAGGTTCCACTTGACCAGCTATTCTACTTCTGGGTATATTCCCAGAAGAACTGAAAACGCCATACCCTAATGATATCTGCACACCCTGTTTATAGCAGTAGTGATAGCTAAATCGTGGAAACAACCCAAATGCCCATCAAATGAGGAATGGATAGAAAAGATGTGGTATTTTTATACAGCAGAGTGCTACTCAGCTATAAAGAAGAATTGCATGGAGACTTTTATAAGTAAATGGACATGACTTGAGAGCATACTCATAAGTGAAATAAATCAAGCTCACATGTATAAATACCACATTGTCTCCCTAGTGTAAGACAGCGAAAGAACAATAAGATCCAAAATATTGGATCTGTACTATATTGTGTAAGGGCAAGAAATTGTTCAAAGAGGAAAAGTAACTAGGATAGTGCGAACGAGGATAGAATGAAGGTAAAAGGCAAAATATATAAATTTGTATATATAAACATAAGATAGCTACGATGACTATACTACTAATTCTATTAGTTCTAGAATAGTTAATACTCATATGGTTTGATCAGTTTTACATGTTTTTATCTGGTAATCAAAGCAAATCTTTTAAAGATAACAATATGCAATATAACAACCATTGTTAAAATCCTATCATCTTGTTTTGAAAGCCTATATTGTTACTGTTTTAGGTTTGTTGTTTGCTTTCCTTTTTTGCTTTTTGTTTTTATTTTCTGTGTTTTTTTCTCTTTTTAACAAAAAAAGATGCATGTAAAAGATATAATTTCATCTCTGGTGGCATGACACATATTTTTCAAATATGTATAATGGATAGATAAAATGTAGAATGAAAATGAAAAACTAATTATTACATTACCATAGTCAGTGAAATTTAATGAAGTCTATTTTATTTTTAGTGTTGTGAAGATAAACTGAGATTTCGATACTTTGTTGACTAATGCACAACAGTTCTAGTGGTTGAGATCTACTCTAAAATACACACTGTTTAACAGTCTGAAGTATAAAATCTTGAGGGAAATTACAGTTCCTCTATATAGAGTGGTATTGTGTTTACGAATTTAAGTTTTTCCATTATTGTAGTCACAACATTTGTTTTATGGTTTTGGTTGCAGAGCATGCTTGTAATTCAATTGCAGTTAGAACCATGAAATGTATTAAATTCATGAGCTAAAATGATAGTTCGATAGACAGATATAGATAGATGATTGATATTTCAGTTAGTTTAATGGAAGTCTTAGAATTTCATTGCAGTTTAATACACAAATTATAACTACTATTGAATAACTAATTAGTATGCATCAAACTTATTAATATGCATAAATATGGTTTATAAATATGTTTATTTTATGAAAGTCTCACGAAACACTGACGATTAATTTCTACTCCAAATGAGAAACATCTTGCCAAAAGTTCGGAAGCCAGAGGTTGAATTGAGATTGGTCGGCCTCTGAAGAAAGAACAATTTTCTTTTCTTAGCTTTGCTTTTCTTTTTATTTCGTTTTTTTGTTTGTGTGTTTTGGGGTTTTGTTTGTTTTGTTTTTGTACAGCATAAGAATTCCAAGGTCCTCTTATTGAGCTCCGTCGCCGTCCCTTTTTTATTGTTTCAGACAGGGTTTCACTAGCTTTCTTAACTGACCAGTTACTGGAGTGGGATCGAACTTAAAATCGTCTTGCTTCTTGAGACGCAGAGCACTAGGACCGCAGTCATGAATCACAACTCTGGGCTGATGAGAATTATTTTTAAGCACGGGTTTTTATGTGCTAAGGTGATGCGATCTTTTTTCTGAAAGGCTGCAAGACCAGGTTGTTAGGTAGAATAGAAAGGGTGTACTCTTACTGCATCTGTTTTTCCAAATGGTCTTTAAGTCTCTTGTCCTAGGGTAGAGCTCATACAAGGAATTAAACAGATGAGAACAGATAGGATGCTTACTTTTACCAAAAGGTCTGAGAAGTGATAAAGTAAGACCTTATAAAAAGTTGATTAATATGTGTCATATGTCTTAAACAGTTTGAAGAGGAACAAACTGGAGATTTAGAAAATACTTATGAAGACATAATAATGTTTAATCAGTTATGTGGCAATAACCTGATTTAAAATGTTAGTAGAGATACTAGTTAATGATATAAAGTATGTAAATGTTTATATGGGAAATAATATTTAATTCATGTAAGATATTGTTTCAATGCTACTTCATATAGACACCAAAGGAAGGATATAAAAGCAGTACTTTTTAGAAAATTAGTGGGGGATTGCCTAATAAAATATGAAGACATCAATATTATAGAAATATAGATCTCATATTAATATATTTTCAAGTGATTTTAATTTTATGATAGTCAGGTAATTAATTAATTAAAGAATAATATAAAAAATATATAAAAGCAGTTTTTAGAAAATTAGTGGGAAATTGCATAATAAAATATGAAGATATCAATATTATAGAAACATAGATCTCATATTAATATATTTTGAAATGATTTTAATTTTATGATAGGTAATTAATTAAGGACTATGAATTGATATAAAGTACATATTTAGTAAATGACAGTAATCAAAGTTTTTATATATAATTTATAAATATAAAATTTATAAATATAAAATTAATGTCCAGAATGTCTCATTGCTTTCCAATTGCAGTTTTCCATTTTAATTTAGAGCACTTTTCTGATTCTATACATTTTTCACTTACATTATGGGTAAATAACATGAAACAATAATCATACTTTTAAATATAGGGATTTTAAAAGATAGGACAATATTTTGTTTGAAATAATGACAATAAGATAAAAATATATGAAATGATTAGGCTTTCCTTAAAGCAAAAACATTACTCAAGAATCATGAGTGAAAAGCAAAAATAACACTGTGTAATATTATATACAAGATATAAATTAACAGAGTCCACGAAAAAATGTACAGACACTTCAGGAAAAGAAAAGTTGGTATTTCCTCAACTGATGGTGTTACGCTCCTATGGGGAACCCTGGAGAATATCCTGTCCTGCAGAACAACCACTGCACTGCTTGTTCGTAGAGAAGAAATCGAAAATGCGTGCGCTGCAATCTCAGTGAGTAAGGATATCCAAGCAGCAGTTGGCCATGCTAATAAATGTCTGAAGGCTGCATTGAGTTTGTCTTGTAATTGTAGAGTCCAAAGACAATTTGCATTAATTTGTGTAATTTCTATTAACCTTATAATTTCTCAATAAAATTAAATTGAAAAATTTAAGCAAGCTTTCTTTTCCTGAAGTGTGCATACATTTTGGTGGACTCTGTATATGTAAATGAATCTAATAATGTATGTGGTATTAAGGTTTAAATTAAATGCTGCATTAAGTTCCATGCTGCAGATGAGACAGGGAAGACGATAGGGGCGCTGTGGATGTTACAGTCATCTGATTATTAATGACTTCAAGAGTTCATAGTTGCCCCTGCTGTTAGGTGGTGAGGCCTGGCTGCAGAGGTAGACCCCCGGGGAACCTAAGGGGTATTCACGCTTGTCCCTAGCTCCTCATTCTCGCTGTGCTTTCTGGCTGCCATGAATTCAGTAGTTTTTGTCTGATATTCTTTTATGGGTTGCCATTTCCTTCTTGCTACCAGTCAACCACGGACTGAACCCACTGAAGTCATGAGCTAAATCAGTCTGTCTTTTAAAGCGAGGATTATTTTTTTCTGCCTTATGAGAAACTGAATGATGTATAAGGTATGATAGTGAATAAATTAAATTATAACTACTTTTAGTTAGGATGTGTTAACTTTTTTATCTTATACAGCTAATACTATCATTTTTATGAACAATTCTAAAATTAGACAAAAGTGGTAGATATTAAGAAAAAAAAGGTGTGTGTATTAAGTACATACATGAATGCCTTTATTAATTTTTCAATAAATTTTATGTCTATTTCTTCTGTAGTATAGGAAAATTATTTCATGAAGTAAGTAGCAACTTTAATCAATATAGAATTATTGGCATTATCCTTTCATATAATGGTTTAAATATACACTAGAAATATAATAGCTGGCAAGGTAGAAAATCAATTTCCACTCACATAGGTACTTTAGTCTAATATTTTTATCCAATGCATTTAACATAAATAAAAATTTATCCTAATTCTCTCCTTACAGTATAAAAAATTCACATTTTTTATTGTGCTTTCAATGAGATCACAGCATTTGATGCTAAAAGAGAGAAATTAAATAATTTCTTGATGGTGTCTATCCCTTCTGGAGTGAAATGAAATCATAATATTATTTTAATTTGCATTTCTTGAATGGCCAGAGATGTTGAATATATTTCCATGTATTCAATGGCCATTTGTATTTCTTCCTCTGGGAAATGTCTACTCATGTCAGATACTCATTTTTTGACTGAGGCTTTAAAGTTGAGGAGTCTAAATTTTGAGTTCTTTGTTTGTTTTAGTATTAATCCTGTGTCTGAGGAGTAAGTGGACTTTTTTTTTCCCCTTTCCCATTTGTTCGCTTTATTGGTGGTTTACTTTGCTGTGCAGAAACTTTTTGATGTAATGTGATCTTGTTTGTTGATTCTTGGTATATTATTGTAAAACTGGGGTTTTGTTCAGAAAGTCCTCACCTGCTCTTATGTTTTCAGGACTTTTACCTATTTTGTCTTCCAGTAAATTAAGTGTTTCTTTTCTCAGGTTTAAATCTTTGGTCCACTTTGACTTTAGGACATGGCTAGAGATAGAGGTCTAGCTCCAGCTTCCAGTCTGTCAATAGCTAAGTTTCCCAGCACTGTTTCTTAAAGAGGCTATCTTTCCTCCAGTGAAGGGATTTGGCCTCTTGGTAAAAAATAACACAGCTGAGTGCATCTGGAAATGTTTCTGTGCCTTTTATTTGGTTCCATAGATCCACAAAAAGTCTCTTAAATTTTTGAAAATACGATGCTTTGTAATGTAATTTGAAGTCTGAGATTGTGATGCCCGTATCTTGCCCCCATTGCCTAGAATTGTTTTTGCTATTCTAGGTATCATCTGGTACTATATGAATTTTAGGATGTCTTTCCTTAGTTCTGGAAGAAACATTAATTGCATTTTGATTGAGATTACATAAATAACAAATATTGGCATGGCAGTGGGAATAAAGGAGCCTTTCTCCACTGTTGGATTTCAAACTTATTACACCACTGTGGAAATCAACAAGGAGATTCTTCAAGAAGCTGAAAGAAGAAATTCTGGTTGACTCAGCTATCCCCTTCTAGGTATCTTCCCCAAAGAGGAAAAGGAATCATACCATATGCATGTCTGCATACCCATGTTCATTGCAGCAATTTCACAATAGCTAAATCTTGGGTACAGTCTATTCCATAAACAAATGCCTAGACAAAAAAATGTGCTTGTACACAATGGAATATTACTATGTTATAAGGAAGGATGAATATGAGTCATTTTAGGAAAAAATCCATTTTCCTAAAATGAACCTTGAGAACAAAACATTAAGTGAAGTAACTCAGACACAAAAATTTACATGTTTCTCTGAAATGAATCTCTCTCTCTCTCTCTCTCTCTCTTTCTCTCTCTCTCTCTCTCTCTTTAAAAGATAGATAATAGGAAAACAAAGAAAAACACATTGTAATCCAGTGCAGACAATGTATCTAAAAGTGTACCTTGTCTTTTGCAATTGTCCTGCATGTTTAATAAGTTCTTTGTCCTGTTAGTTTGGTTTTCAACCTGTGTATCTGACAATTTTCTTTAGAAAGTCCTTTAAGGTAAATAAAAGAATTGGATGTTTGAAAAATAAAAGAACAATAGAAGAACGGGGAAAAGAAGTTGTTAATTGAAATGTGTTAGGTATGTGTACCAGTCTCCTATTGTGAATGGAATCAATATACACAGCAAATGTGTACTAATAAAATTTTTTTAAAAATAGAAAAAAATTAACAATAATGAAGCAAAAGTATTTTCTACACTGTGGCAATAATTTTCTGAACAATGGAAAAGATAATCATTCTCAGTCACAGTCCTGTGTGTGCATTAAAATTAAAGAGCATCTCTTCTTCATCCAGCCACCCAGAGGCTGTGAGCCAAAACACACACGGCGAGAATTGTGACTTTTCCCTCCAGCGCCTGGGTGCTACAAGGGCCTTGACTTCCAATCTCCCCTAAACTTTGAAAACATTTTAAAAAATGCTAAGTATAGAGATAAATAGAAGGCAGAATGATGCAACACTTGCTAGTATCCAACTTTGGTTGGATACTTAATGCTATACTTTTTTTTCCTCATTATTTAAATACATGGAGAGTACAATGTTGTCCAAGCACCCTTGACTGAAGTTAGGTTTACATCAACTTTCTCCAAGGGTATTGGACCAATTAAACTAAAAGTTAAAAAAAAGATTTATTTTTCATGGGCTTTTTTCTTCCGTAACAACTTAGGCAACCATAGCAAACATAAATTCGTACCAGTATAAAAATACTGAATAATTCTTTTTTTTTTATTTTATGGGGAAAAAGTAAAAAAAAAAATTATAACAAACTTATAGTAGAATACCAACAATTAATACATTGAATATTGTAGTCTTTAAAGTAGTTGCCCAAGGTGCAAATTATGGGCATAAAATTTCTCTAATCATTATTAGTAAGAACTTTCCTTTTCATTGAACTGAGAGACATTAGAAACATAACTTACTTTTTTTTTTCTATTGTCTTTCCTTCCTCTCACCTTTTTCTTAATCTAGTTCCTCTTGCCTTTTGAAAAATTTCTTCCAGTCTCACAATATGGTACATTTAGGCTTCTTTTCTCTTACAGTTTCTCAAACCATGGAGACAGTATGATTTTTACACACATGAGTGGTTTATTTCACTTACGAATATGGTCTCAAGTAGTATCCATTTGCCTATGAAAGTCTCAAATTTATTCTTACTTACAGTTGAGCAGTACTCTATTGAATAAAAGATCACATCTTTTGTATCCATTCATTGGTTGATAGGCATTTGAGCTGTTTCCATGATTTAGTTGTTACAAATTATGCTACTATAAATTTGGGTGCACATATGCCACTGTGATATAATGTTTTTAATTCTTCTGGCATGAAACCCACAAGGGGAATAGCTAGGTCTAATGAGCCCTCTAGTCTGTGCTTTTTGAGGAATTTCCATACTGATTTCCATAGTGCTTGCACCAAATGCTTTCCCATCAAAAGTGAAGAATTTATTTTTTCCCACAGACCCTCCAGTATCTGCTATTGGTTGATTTCTTGATGATAGCCATTCTTTCTGGAGTGAGATGGAATTTCTGTGTTGTTTTACTTTGCATCTTTCAAAAATGTTGAACCAAGATGGCGAACCAATGATGCTGAACATTTTTATATACTTATTTTCCACTTGTGCATTTCTTCATCTG
Organism: Dolichotis patagonum; assembly: GCA_004027295.1. Taxonomy (NCBI): domain Eukaryota; kingdom Metazoa; phylum Chordata; class Mammalia; order Rodentia; family Caviidae; genus Dolichotis; species Dolichotis patagonum. The sequence goes on along the minus strand of PVJX010014595.1, from coordinate 32,458 downwards.
AGGACATATTTCTAACCAGATTCAGATAAACAATTACCACTAGTCTGCCATTTTCTTTAAAGGCAAAAATTTTATTTGTGTAACAAGGAAAATCATAATATTCAGCAAGGAAATTTCCATTTGCACAGAATTATATATACTTGATGTTTCTATTTTTATTGTTTTTAATTTTAAACACGTTTAATTTTAAACACATTTTATATAGGAGAGGCCTGTCTGTAATTCCCAGCAGGAGGCTGAGACAAGGGAATCGTTGCAAGATTGGGACCAACCTGGGCTATAACGTGAGCTCAAGTCCATCCTGAACTGCATAGTGAGACCCTGTCTCCAAAAGACAAAAAATAAATAAATATATAAATAAATAATAGGCGACAAATCTTCAAAACTTCACTCTGCAAAGGAAGAGCTATTCCACAATTTGATGATTTGCATGCTTTAATATTATGTGTTTCCTACATAAATCAGTGACAGTTTTTAGCATAAATTGGTTGCTCTTAGATGCTCTCCAAGGACAAAGATATTAAAAACATGATAAGCTAGAGTAGTTTAATCATTAAGAGTTTGTGGCTCTATGCATTTGTAGTTGATTTAAAACTCACGAGAAGACATTTCACAGAATATTACATGTTTCAATTGCCTTAATAGTAATATTAAAACAGTGAGTAAAAAGGCTGTCCAAAAAAATAGATGCTTTTCCCAATTTTATTAATACTGTATGCAAAATATTGAGAATGCCAGATGATAAGGAAACAATGTAAAGGGCACAGTCCTGAAAAAGGAAGAAGAAAAACAAACTCTTTATCCATACATAAATAACAGCCAAGCTGTTTTAGTTTCTTGTGACTGGTGAAAGGCGAGGTCATTTTTGTACATATTTCCTGACAGAATGAGGACATTCGTGTTTCCCCTGATTAGGTGAATAATGTCCCGTGGCATTTTCTCCATCGATGCAACTTAGCAATGACAGCCTCATTTGCGGCTCAACTTGACCTTCCATGTCTCCTCTTACTATATCCCTCTCCTTCACACAAAGCTCTAAAGGGATAAGTATGTTGGAAGCTCTAAAAACAGAGTGTGAATATTTTACAACAAAATGAGATAATTTTTGTTAACATTACTACTTATATTGCTCTATTAAAAGTGCTCATGTTAAATTAAAAAATTATTAATCCTTGTAAACTTTATTAATCAGAAGAGATATTAAGGGAACTTTAATTCAAATTCATTTTGCATTAAATTTAAGTATATACAGTGGGGATATACTTAGTGTTTTAATTGTAACTACTTTCACAACTTAAACTCTAAGCAGCAAAATTAATTTTGAACTGTAACTGTAAGAAAAGTATGTGAAATCAGGAATCTAAATAATATCATATCTTTTCACTCTCTATTTGCATTTTCTGAAACCTATTACTAAGAAAAGGCAGACTCACAAGTCTTATTTTACAGAATGAAATTGTCTTGTTCATTTTCACATACAGCAAATTACTCATCTTGAAATAAGTATTATTTATCATCAGTCTAGTCTTGGAGGCGATAAGAGGGTAATCGTTACACCGTCCTAAATGTTGGAACATTCAGAGGTTGCTTTCCTACTTGAAAAATATCACGTGAAGCTCAAACTAATCAAAAATGCTAGCTGTGTAGTAGACTCTATGGTAAAATTAAGCAAATGTCACTATATACAGATAAATAACTTAAATATTATCTGAACATTTTATAATATATAAATCATATAAACAATATAGCAGAGTATTAAATTCTATGACATAAAAATCCACAGATTACAGTAAATGAATCTGTAATTTCAATGGAGAATTTTACCTCTCTTAATAGTGGAAAAGCAGGGGGAAGTTGGGGAAAGCATTTAATTTATTTGAATGACATGATAAAACAACTCAAACAGACATGGTGGTAGCCCACTTTCCATATCTAGAACACAGAACCAAACACAAGCAAAGGGCGGCAAGGTTTAGACTCATGCTTCGGAGGATTCCATGCACACGCTGAGGCTGGAACATCATGTTAGACAGGGATGTACAAGCAAAGCTTCCAGACAGCAGAGCAAACACCCTCCGAAGGCAGGCCCGGTGATCTAAATGGGCCCGTGTCCTAACACACCCTGGCGTGAGCATAAGTAGATTGACTGACTTATGAGGGTATAGCGCCTTCATAATTAATCACTATTCTGAGAGTGACAATCCATTTATCTTGATAGGTAAGACTAATTGGCACAGATATGCATGTATTTAATCTCAAGAGCTACTGGATTCTCATTCTTTCACATTCACAAAATCATTCTCAAAATTTTACCACATCCCAGTTCATGATGTTCAATTATTTTTTAAAAATGTAATTATAATTACATATTGAAGACTATTCATTCTTTAGAAATGTAGATGGAAATCAAAAGAAAATAACTCTGCTGGGCGTGGTGTCACCTGCAATTCGAGCACTCCAGAGGTTTAGGTGGGAGGACAGCCAGGAGTTTGAAGCCTGCTTGGGCCGCACGGTGAGTTCAAGGTCAGTATGCACTACATAGTGGGACCCTTCTCAATGAAACAAAAAAGGAAAGCCTCATATCCTTCACATATGAGCAGACTGAGATATACACCAAAAGTGATGTCGCATAAACATTACCAAAATTGAAACTAGTGAATGATTTGAAGCTTATTTTCATGCAAATAGTGTGAATAGAAAATTGTAGACCAGAACTACAGTCAGGTTTCAATGCCAAGTTTTATCTCTAAATACATAATATACATAGTAAATTGCTTTTAAAACCACATAATACATAAATGCAACTAAACAAGTCAAAGAACAGTCAACTCCAAAGAAACTAAAGTGAGGAAAATGTTAAGAATTAAAGCAGAGAAAATGAAATTAAAAATATATTATTTATAGAAAAATAACCAAAGCTAAACTCCTTGGATGTGGGGAATGCCTGTGAATAACTATTAAGGAAGGAGTATAAATACATTCATATCCAATTATGCTGCTGAATTTGCTTATTAACTCTAGCAGTCTTTTGATGGAGTTTTTGGGGTCTTCTATGTAGAGTACCATGTCATCCACAAATAACAATAAGTTAACTGCTTCCTTTTCTATCCTTATTCCTTTTATTTTTCTCTCTTGACTAATTGCTCTGACTAAAGTTTCCAGAGCTTATTTAACAGGAGTGGTGATAGTGGACATCTTTGTCTTGTTTCTGATTTTAAAATGAAAGCTTTCAGGTTGTGTCCATTCAGTGTGATGTTGGCTGTTGGTTTGTCATAGACGGATTTTATCAGACTGAGGTAGATACTACCTATTTCAAGTTTCTGTAATGTTTTTATTATCATGAAAAAGTGTTGGACTTTATCAAAACTTTTCCTTCATCTATTGAGATGATCATGTGATTTTGTCTTTGGCTCTGTTGGCATGGTATATTATATTTATTGATTTATATATGTTGAACCATCCCTGCATTCCTGGGGTAAATCCCAGTTGATCATGATGTATAATTCTCTTGATGATTTGATATATTCTATTTGCTAATATTTTATTGAGAATTTTTGAATCAATGTTTATTAAGCAGATTGGCCTATAGATATCTTTGGTTGGGTCTTTGTCTGGTTTTGGTATTGGAGTAATACTTGCTCCAGGAATGAGCCAGGGAGAATTTCTTCATTTTTAATTTCATTAAAGAGTTTGAGGAGTGTTGATATTTAATCTTCTCTAAATTTCTTATAGAATTCAGCTGTGCATTCATCAAGATCTGGGCTTTTCTTTGTTGGTAAGTTTTTAATTACATTTCAATTTCAGTAACTGATATTAGGTTATTCAAAATTGTTATATATTCTTGATTCAGGTTTGGTAATTCATATATTTTTGTGAATATGTGTGATAAAGAAAGGGAAAGAAAGTGCTATAGTTTCTATGTTTTCTATTTCTTCAGTGTCAACTTTGCTTTTAAGGATTTTATCCTGCAGATGAGAATGGCCTCTTTATTTACTTTCCATTTGTGGGAGTTGAAGTCTTTTTTATAACACTTAGCATTATTCATTTGTAATAGTGGTTGTTTCCATTTGAGATCATTTTAAATTGTTTCCTCAATTTTATTTAAATATTTAACATTCTGTACTTTTTCTTTTCTTTTCTTGCAAATATAAATTTTGCCTTTTTAACTCTTAGGGTAGAAATTACCTTTGAAGAAACAGAAAGAGTTGCTAGTTGTGTTTCTAATGACAACCCATTTACATGTGCACACATTATGCTAATGTATTGATGTATATTTAAAAACGAAGGGTCTGTTTTGATTTGTACATAAACGTCCTCCCCAAAGCTCATACACTCCTAGGTGGGGCTTTGGGGAGGTGTCAGCATCACGGGCTTGTGAATGTGGATTGAGGTGTATAATAACTGAGTGAATTTAGCAAAGTTCTGGGTGTGGATTATAGGAGCCCACGCTGGGTGCAGGTGACGTCATTAATAGGGTTACAGCCTGGATGGTATAAAAAGTCCAGTGAAGTAAGAAGGCCAGGTAATACTTCCTGTCTGCCATCCAGGGACCGTTTCTCTTCTGCAATACCCCTTTGCAGTGCTGCCCTGTCTTAGAGATGGCGGGCTCTGGCCTGAAACCTCTACAAACTCTGAACTGAAGTAGACCTTTCTTTCTTGAATTTAGGGTACCATGTATTTTGTCCCAACAGAAAGAAAAGGAAATAAGACAAATATTACATTATAAATTGAAAACAAAAAGGAAAATAACTTTCTTAGATTTTGATTTTGTTTTTAAAGAAATTAGTTAATGTTTTATTTATTACAGTACTAGAGAATGTACAGAGGCTTTCTCACCAGGCTATATGTCAGCCCTTTTTAATTTTTCATTTTGATAGAAAGTCTTGTTAATTCACTGCATTGCTCAGGCTGGGATGGAATTTTCAATCCTTCTGACATCCTACCAGAGTGTTGTGCTTACACGTGTGCACCCTTTAAACTAACTGTAACTTTGATTCGTAATGTCCATATTAATGATTATATTGTAGTGCTCCTTATTAAGTATTCAAGGTCTTAGAATAGAAGTATAAAAAATTATACGTATTATAATGAGAGCATCTGTGTATCTCTTTTGTGTGTGTCTGTTTTTCTTTGCGTGTGTGTGTGTGTGTATCAGACTTACTGATATCAGCTGTAAAGAAATATCTATAATATATGCATAATAGCTGTAAAATAATATCTATAACATCTTATAGATATTAAGAGTGAAGAGCAATGAAAATTTCACATTTTAATACCAAGAAGGAACAAATACAATATTACTTTAGTCATATTGGGAGGATTTTTAAATGCAAATGAAAAAAATGCTCATTTATACTCACTGAGCTAAGGAATCCTTGGGTGGTCCTCTAGACTATTTGTGCTTTGTGTTGTAAACTGTTAATTTACTGAGACACCTGGATAATTTTGTTCCAATGTAATTTATGGGTTTACATGTGTCTTAGTGAAATTCAATTCAAATTCCAAGTAGCACTCCAGTGAAAACCTTAACATAAAAATACTAATTTATAAAACATTATCTTTTGCATTTTTTGTTTCATATAAATATAAATTGCTTGTTGGTTGGTCATTTTTATTTCTGTTGGTAATGATGAAGTGTGTGTGTGTATGTGTGTGTGTGTGTGTGTGTGTGTGTGTGTGTGCTAAAGAATATATTTACACTCACTTCAGAAGAGTTTCCTCCTTAAGCCGTTAAACAACAACTATTTTCTTTTTGCAGTGCCACAGGTTGAAAAGTCCAAAGTCCAGGTGATTGTGGGCTTGTTTTCTGCATTCTGTTCACAGTTAGTAGTTTCTGACTGTGTCCTCTCATTCTTTATGAGGCGGAGAAGATAATTCTGTTCTTTTGTCCCTACAGAGTGCACTAATCACTGATGGCTGCTCTTCCTGCAGGACTAATCACCTCCAAAACCCCCCTTCTAGAATCATCCCATTGGGAGGGTTGGTTTTCAGCAAAAGATGCTTGATGGCCTCTTGGCTGGTTTTCATGTATTCACCTCCTTCCGCACCTCCTGTAATCACGAATGATTTGGCTGTGGTGGTTGCACAGCTCTCGTGCCAGAGCGTTTTAAATTTTACTTTGGTTTTGATTGTATACTGTAATTTTATTGTAATTAAACAAAATTATCAGCGGCTTCAAGACAGGTACACTTTGTGCAAGGACTCAACAGGGTAATTGCTTTGCCACCTCGAACACTTACAGTATCTTTGCCATGAAACATTCAAGATCCTTTTGATACCTGCAATACATTTTTATTGACTACAATTAATACACCATGTGCTGGAAAATCATTTATTTTCCTCCTTTTGAACATGTTGATCATTTCCTCCCATTCTCCTCCTTTCTTCTTGCTATCTTCTCTCTGGCAACTACTACTACTCTTGCTCCGTTTCTATGAGATCCACTTTATAAAACTCCACATAGGGTTGGGATCACGGGAAATTTGTGTTTCTAGGTCAGATGCAGTTCATTTATCACAGTGTCCTGTGGGCACATCCATAACATAACAAATGACAGTACTTCATCTTTCTGTGATTGAATAGTGCTCCTTTTAATATATATTATTACATTTGTAATCCACTTCTTGTTGATTATATTTAAGTTAATTCTCTCTCTTGGCTTCTATTGAAAGGGAAAATCTGCACAAGTAAAATCTTTTTTAAAAAAACTGTTCTTTTGAAACTGCCTAGCTCTAAACTGCTTCATGGCTTTGTAATCGCTTTCCTGGCCCCTGTTACATGAGAGCCTAACTGAACATATAAGATGCCTGATTGCACCGTGTACCAAGCTTCATGAACTTGTGATCGTTCATCTACCCTTTTAACCGAGCATCTCACCCTGCTCACTAACCGGAAGAATGGCCAGGCTGTTCCATGTTGACTTTGTACTTCCTGCTTGTGCATCACAAAAAAGCCGCAGACCGCCAGAGAATGGAGTCTAAGATTCTAGAAATGAGCCCAATCAGTGAACATCAACATAAATAAATCAGCGTCCAAATCCTGGGAGTCATTTCAGTGTTTTTGCTGCCTTCGCACCGTCAGTCGTGCTAACCATAAACATGAACTTGCAGATAGCGCTTCAATACGTCATTTCATTTCGTTTAGGAATATACCAAGTCATGGGATTAGTAGATCTTAAGGTAATTCTCTTTTGTAATTTTGAAGATATCCTTTTGCAATTTTTACAATAACTATACTAACTTACGCTCCCACAGACAGTGTGTAAGGGCTCCCTTCTTACATTGCAACGAGCGTTTGTAACTTCTTGTCTTTGGGATAATGGTGGTTCCAGTTTGAGCGATCATTTTTCCTTCTGGTTTTGGTTTGTATTTCTTTGATGGTTAGTGATGTTGAATATTCTTAATATCCCTGGTAGCTATTTGTATCTTTTTGGATAACTATTCAGATCTTTTGGCCACACTTTAAGCAGATTAAGTGTTTTTGTAGATTGTTAAGTGTTTTGTAGTTGTTGTTGCGATTGAGTCCTCAAGTTTCTAACATGTTCCAGACACTGACTCCTTGTTAGTTGAGTCATTGGATGTATCTTTGCTCTGTGACAGTTTCATCTGCTCTGCAGAATCTTTTTACTTAGATTTATCCTAGTTGTCTGTTTTTATGTTTCCTGTGGTACTTCTAGGGTTTTATTTTTAAAAAATAAAAGCGTTCTATTCTAATACTCTACAATACTTTCCCTCTTTTTTTTTTAACTTTTCTATTGACGTCTTCAGTCCATTCTGAGTTGTCTTGTACCTCAAACACCAGGCTTAGGCCATTAGTTACATGTCTTTATAATCATTTCACAAAGCACAGAAACGTAAGCAGAAAGAAAACCAAAGAATATGATTAGATGCCAACAGTATAGGCATTCCAGGACAGTTTCTACTGTCATGTCAAATTCACTACTCCATTAATAAATATATTTCAATGAAAAGAGCACATTTTTCTTGTCAAATAGAGCTTAGTAAGGCTACCTATTGTATTAGCAAAATTTTAAAATATTAAAATATTCTGTAAGTGAAGTACACTGGTAATGATACTTTTCTGTAATATTGTAGTGTTAGTAACAAAAATAATAATTTGCCAATGCATTACACCTTCAGTTTACTGAGTGTCTCTAAATTTTCCTTTTTCCCCTCATCTTCTTTTTCTTCAGCTTGTTTTAATAAATTCCTATTAATTATGAGTTAAAGTTTATTATTATTAATTTAATACCAATGTTCACATTAGCACAGATCTTTCTGGTTGTTATGTTTGAATGTCTCCCTCATTTTTTTGTTCTTCCTTGCCTTATAATACAAGATGTCTAGATTTATATCTTAAACACTGGCTCTTGATCACAATTATGGCCATTTCCACAAGTACCACTAGTCTATTTTTTTTTCCAACTGTAAGGCAAGGACTCAGGGTCATTGTCCCAAGCCACCTTTACAGTCCCACTTGTTTTTTCCAAGAGGCACGTAACTAGTCCAAATTTACTCAAATGTGAAGAGTCACAACTGTGAATTCTAGGCACTACTGTTTGATGTTTGTTTTTATTTATATGTTGATTTTTAATAACACTTATTTGCAGTGCATAATGATTACACATATTGTGGCGAGTTGTGTTTTTAGGCATGTTCTACTAATTTTCCCAGGTGGGACCTGTCTCACCTAGTTTGCTTTAAAACCCTGAGTGCTAGCTGAGCTCATGTGAGTGGACAACAATGGGAAACATACAACCGAAATTGTAACTTCTTTCCCTGATAGAAACCTGGCTTTATTTAAAATACAGTTTTTGCATTTGTGTGTTTACTTGTATGTATCATTAATCTTTCCCACATGTGAAAGTAAGCAATTGATTTAACGACAGATTAGCAAACGGAAGTTAGACAATGGCTAGTGGTCAATGCAGGTACGCACACGCAATCACACATGCTTATTACCCCTCATCCAATTATTTATTTTACAGCAACATTTCTCCTTCAAAAACGTTACATCACCTGCTGTTTCTGTTCCCTGTTTCTAGGCCTGCTGGGCACCTTGTGGAATAAATCAGTGCATCTCAATCTTTACTCAACTTAGTTATAATTCCAAACAACTCTGGCTCTGATCCAAATAAAATAGTGAACTTTTAAAAAAGAGAATGGAAATTATTTTAATAACTCTGTGTGGGGAAAAACAATTTTTTCAGAATAAAATACAATAGCAGTACAAAAAAAACCCAAGCAATAGATTGAAAATATTATTTTCAATGCATAGGCAAAGGTACCAAAGCATAAATTTAGTGAACTGTCATAAAGTAAAAAGAATACAGCTAGATGCTTATATTTTTATTCTACCATGGAGAGAACATTTAAAAGGAGACTTTATATAATATGATAACCACTTTAACTTTGGCATATTACAGAGCAAACAGTGACTACACTCCCACAACAAATATACACATATAGTTATATAACTTACCATAGATTTGCATCTTGTGGAATTGACTAAGGAAAAATATCAAACACAGATATTCAATGTTATTTTTCTTCTTTCTGCTTATCCCCTATATATGCAGGACTGAACACATTGCAGCAATCCTCCTCAAGGAAGGGGAAACAACCGAGATTTGAGTTTCAAAGTACACAGTTAATCATAGTAAAGACATTTCTTGCTTAAAAATAAGACGAATTTAACAGCAGCGGATGTACACTGCAGCAGATGCTCAGCACATTCTTCAGAGAAAGAGTGATAGTGCCAGAGGGAAAATGTAACCCTTAAAAATGAGCGGGGACCGTCAGTAACAGCACACATCTTGGCAGATACAACATACATGTTCTCTACAATTATTTCTATTAACATTCTTATGTTTGCCTTTCCAAATGAAAGCACATAATATAGATGGATATAATACATATGTTTGGATAGACACACGGAAGCTGTGAATGTCCCCTACAGCAAAAAGTTTTGAGAATCTCTTTCCTTTTATAAAGAGTTAAAGATGCATCTTTTAACCTAGAGAATTACTGTTTTTTAGAAAATGAATGAGCTTGTCTAAAACACTTGCAAATTAAATGGGAACTATAAATTGCATTAGTATTAATCACAAAAAACAGGAAAGAACAGAGAAACAAAAGTAGAAAAGGTAAAAATTGCAAATGTAACTGAATCAGGAATTATATTTAATGATAATAAAATTTTAAAAATTAGAACAGATTAAAACCATATATTGTGCATGAGAAATGCATTCCAAATGTAAAAACAGCTGTTAAGATAATATATAGAAAAAATGATACACCATACAAATACGGGTTGGAATAATTATATTAGTAAAATGCATAAAATGAATTTCAATACAAAAAGTAATTCTTGAGCTGAAGAGCAGTAGTACTTCTAATGATACTACATTAATTTGATCAAAGATTATAAATATGCAAGAATAGATACCAGAAATAGATTTTCTCTTGCAATAATTAGTTGCTTATTAACAAAAGCACTAAATCTATTTTAATAGAGCAAGAAACATCTTTTCATTTTGCCAGCATAATTGCATTCACTTAAAAAAAAGAGTGAAACTCTCATCCTGCATTAAGCTGCATACAAAATTAATTTGAAATTAATTTAACCACAAATTTTAATTTTGAATTGTACAATTTTTGTGGTGTGGAGATTTGTAAATTTTCATATAGAAATGACAGGAGAACATAATCTTTTTTTGATAAGTGACACATTAATCTTGAAAATAATAAAGTTTTAATCAATCTATAACAACCTGGATAATCAAACTATACAATTAAAGAAATTTTAAAAAACAAAACACTTAACCAAATAAAATGATTTGTGGAATCTATATCTGAAAACAGACTTATAGAAATAAGTCTATTTTCAGATATAGATTAGATTATAGATTACTATAATCTATAGATTACAGATTACCATAATCTATAGATCACTGTTAGATTACTTACAAATCAGCAATTTAAGAAATATTCTAATCAAAAGCCAAGCAAAATTTTAACCAAAACTTCATAATAATACATAGAATATCAGTAAACACAAATCACTTAAAATAATTAGACATTTGGGAAATGCAAGCTAAAACACAATAAATACAGCCATGCTCTCATCAGAATACCAAAGTTGTGGGGATGTGAAGGAACTACGAATCATACCTTGTACTGAGTGCATAACATTCCTCATTTACAAGAAAAGTTTCAGTTGCTTCTTACAAAACTAAACATATATGTACTTGGGACCAAGCACAATTTCTCAGGAATTTATGCAAGAATATAAAAAGAAAACCTCACAGTAAATCTGTACAAGAGGCTTTATTATAGTGACCTTGAACTGCAAACAAACTTGGTATCCATCAATAAGACAGCGTAAGTACTCATCTGAGAAAAACAAACAGCCAATTATATGAAAAAAAGAACTTATACTAACTGACATAATCCTCAGACACAAAATAGTTTATTCTAATGATATGTGAAATTTTAATAAACGTAGCTAAATAGATGTAAAATTTAATATATATAGCTAAATATGACATTTATGGAATGACTATGTGCATGGTAGCTTTTCTATTTACAGACAATGTGAACATCAAGCCAAGACGTATCAAAAAAGATAAAGAAGATCAGTGTACTCCTGTTTAGTGAAATTTGGAGAAGATATTACAAATATATACATATATATGATTATATATATACAGATGAATATATATATATTATATATATATTATATATATTATATATATTATATATTATATATATTATATATATTACATATATTATATATATTATATATATTATATATATATTATATATATATAATATATATATATATATATTCCAGGAACAACCAACTATACAAACCATTATTACATGACATGAAAAAAATCACACAAACACTAATACAATTGTAATGGGGAACCTTAACACTGAATTTTTACAAATAAATAGATTAACTGTACAACAAAAATCACTAAAGAAATATCAGAACTGAAACAAATTTGTGAACAAATGAACTTAATAGATATCTACAGACTGTATTATCCTGAAACAACAGAGTAAACATAATTCTCAGCTGCACATAGAACATTTTCCAAAATAGACCACATACTAGCCCTTAAAATGCTTAAATAAATGCAAAGAAATTCAAATCATCTTATGCATATTAGCAAACGAAGTGCAATGAAATTGGAAATCAACTGTAAAAGAAAACACTAAAACTCAATAAATACATGAAAATAAATAATGCACTACTGAGCAACAAATGGGTCACAGATGGAATTAAAGATGAAATTAAATTGTATCTAAAATTAAATGATAATGCCAATATACATATTGGAACTAAAGGAACAAATGAAAGCAATCCAAAGAGGAATATTTATAGGGATGGACAACCATATCAGGAAGACGGAATGAGCTCAAATAAACAATGTAATGTAGAATCTCAGACTTCTAGAAGAAGAAGAAGAAGTCAAGCCCGAAACTCATACAAGAGAAGACACTGTAAAGATCAGAGCAGAAATTAATGCAATTAAGACTAAGAAAACAATACAAAGAAAGAATTTTTTCTTTGAAAGATAAAATAAAAATGATAACACTATAACAAAACTTATCAAGAAAAGACTCAAATTTATGCAGTTAGGAATGAAAAGAGTGAAACCACAATAGATCTTGCAGAAATCCAGATCATCAATACCCATTCTGAAAGACTTTATTCTAATAAAATGGAAAACACAGATAAAATGGACAGGTTCTTACCAAAGCTGAATAAAGAATATAGAAAAATTATAAATAATATCAGTCAATCAAATTTAAAATGGACCTAAAAATCTTACCAACAATGAAAAGCCCAAGTCTTTTAAAAAAATTTTATTTTTTTTTAAAGACGGTAAAATTTAACACAACAAAACGGGACATAAGAAAGCATAAACCTCAAAGCCAGACAACCAGAGATCTTCACTATATATCATATTGTCTCTTGTTTTCTTCCAAATGGTTGTCCATATCTTTGTATATGGAAAGTTCATACAAAACATCATAACCAATCTTTCACAAGATGTCCAGTTCACTGGTTCCCACTTGCTAGGTGGGGGCGGGGCATGAAATGGGGGAAAGGACGACATGAGATGTTTGATTCTCAGCCTTCATGCTGGCAGGCTCACAGTGGCTCACCAGAGAGGGGGGGAGTTCCTTGTTCTCTCAGCACCCCAGGTCGCCACATGGTGCAGGTTCCAAGATGCCAGGGTCTCTCTCTTGTGGGCAGCTGAAGCCTTCCACACTCAGAGCTGCTATTTCTTTCTGATGAATTGACCGTTACATTTCCAAAATTCTGAAATGGTCAACAGACCACAGAAAGAATTCTCTTTAGGCTCCTGTTTGAAACCAGCAGCTCTAGCAATCTGCTAGCCTTGATTCAGAGCCAGAGCCCAAGTCTTAATGGATACCCAACTGAGTTTAAAAGATATGTAGAAAAGATCTAACATGACTACACCTCAAACACTTCAATGCAATAGAAAGGGAATCAATCCTCCTAAATTCATTCCTGGAAGCACGCATTACCCTGACACCAAGCCCAGAGAAGGATCTAAACAGAAAAGAGAACCACAGGCCAATCTCTCTAATGAGCATTGGAGTAAAAATTCCCAGTAAATTACTGGCCAACAGTGCAGCAAATCATCAAGAAGATTATACATCATAAAAAGTAGAATTTATTGTAGGCATGTAAAATTGATTTAACATGTGTTAATCAATAAATTTAATACACCATGTCAACAAAACAAAGGACAAAATCAGATGATCATCTCTATACATGCATAAAAAGCAATAGACAAAGTTCAACACACATTCATGAAAAAATCACTAAAGAAAATTACAACAGGTGGAATTCTCTCAATTTTATAAAAGTCATCTATGACAAACCAATAGTCAGCATCACAATAAATGGTCAAAAACTGAAAATTTTCACTCTAAAATCAGGAGCAATATAAAAATATTCACTGTCTCTCCATTTCTTCAAAGTAGTCCTGAAAATTTTAGCCAGAGCAATTACACAAGAGAAAAAAATAAGGGAAATTAGTATAGAAAAGGAAGAAGTTAAATTATTATTTGAGTATTGCATGATACTCTACAGAAAAGACCCCAAAAACTTCACCAAAAGACTTATGGATTTAATAACCAAATTCAGTAGTGTGACTGAATACAATGTCAACACTCAAAAACCAAAGTGTTCCTGTGCACAAGCAAAAAATTCACCAGAGAGAAATTAGAGAAACTACACTTTTCACCATGGCACACACAAAAAATGAAATACTTAACAAGCAATCTAAAGAGTCAAATAAAAGATCTGCATACTGAAACTTAAAGTTCCCTGAAAGGAAAATAAATAAGATATAAGAACATAGCAGGTATCCCTTGATGTGAATAGAAACAGCCAACATAGTAAAAGTGGACATACTACCAAAATTGTTATACAGACTTAATACAATCTCAATAAGATTATCAGTAGCATTCCTCACAGATCTGTGGAAATCATCTGTAAGATTCATTTGAAAATAGTAGAGACCGAGAATAGCAAAAGTAATTCCAGGAAACAAAAGTGAGGCAGGGGACATCACAATCTTTGACTTAAAATCATGATACAAAGTTACTGTGATAAAATAATCATGGTCCCGGCAAAAAATAGACCTGAGGATCACTGGAACAGATTAGAAGAAGCAGACACAAATCCAAACACACTGAGACAACTCATATGTGACAAAGAGGCCAAACATGTTCCCTGGAAGAAAGACAGCTTTTAATAAATGATGCTGGAAAAATGGTCTTTCCACATGCCAAAGATTAAAACTAGACCCATGTGTATCAACATATGCTAAACTAGAATAAAAATAGATAAAAGATCTAAAACAAATACAAAATCTACTGAAAGAGAGAGTACATAGAAATCTTGAAGACATCAGTGTAGGTAGATATTGCATTAACAAAACCCAGACCTTGTGGGAAATAATTGAAAGAATCAAGAACTGAGAACTCATCTTCCTAAAAAGCTTTTGCATGTCAAAATAAATCATTAACAGAGTGAGAAGACATCCTATATAGTGAAAAAAATTAGACAATTGTCCTTTGACACATAGTTAGATAATACAAAAATTGAAGACACTCAGACCCCCAAATTCAAAGACTCAATCTAAAAATGGGCATCTGAGACGAATAAGCACTTCTCAGATAAATAAATAAAAATGGAATATGAATATATAAAAATTAAATTATCAACAATACTGATAATTAAAAAGATGAAAATTAAAACAACACTGAGAGATTCCCCTAATTTTAGAAATAACGCCTATCATAAGGAAATCAAACAATAACACATTCTAGTGTTGTGGGGAAGAAGAAAACTTCACTGTTTCTAGGACTGCCAACCACTTCAAACTCTTTCGAAACCAGTACTGAGATTCCTCAAAAATACTAGGATTCGAGGTTCCATGTTGCTCAGCTATTCCCTTTCTGAGTACCTCAGAGAAGAATAAAAAACATCATACCACAATGATATATGTGAACCCATGTTTACAGAAGCACCATTTACATTACCTAAATCTTGGAAACAACACAAATACACATCAACTGAGGAATGGATAAAATAAGACGTCTTTTAATACAATGGAATACTACTCAGTCATAAAGAAGGGTAAATTTCAGACTGTTACAAGTCAATGAATGAAACTCAATACTATACTCTTAAGTGAAATAAATCAAATTAGCATGTATAAACATCATATTGTCTCCATAGTGTGAGGAACTGAAAAAGTAAATAAGGCCCAAAATGCACAATAGATATTGTGAAATGTGAAGAAATTGTTGAAAAGGGGAAGGGAACTAGAATGGAGAAAAGGCAAAAAGAGGGAAGAGAAAGAAAAAAATACAACTTGCAAAAGAGTTATACGACTAGTTTCTCTTAGTTCATTGAAAAGAGTGGTTCATGCTAATATCATTCAAAGAATTTTTTAAGTCTGTATTTTTTATTTGATTAACTACTTTAAAAGTAAAAATAATGCATTATCTAATGCCTTCTCCTATTGCTTTCTTTTAAAATTTTGTTTTACTTTCTTTCCAGGAAATAAAAATCTTTCCACTTCTATACTTGCATATATTCTTTATAGAAATGTTTCAAAATGTTGAAAAAAGAAACAATAATGGGGGCTCAACATCTGTATGTCACATAAGGATTGCTAAGCAGATCTAAAGTAATGTGTTTATTGAATTTTTACCACAAATTTTACTTTGCTCATTAGTAATAACAATTATTATTATTAAGAAGCACCCCAATTTGATAAAACTTTTCACTTAGACTTTACAAAACTATGTACTCTTTTTCATTAGTTTTTAAATTACTTCTTCAATTTCACTGAATTATTCTTTCACTTTCTTTTGTGCTCTTCTTCCTAGCCTGTTTCTACTGTTCATTTTGCCATCCATAATTTAACAAATCCATTAAAATTCTCTTTGCTGAAATCTTACATGATTTTGATAATCATTGAATTGCCCCATAATTAAATGGTCTTTTTTTATTTATAACTATTCTCTTGGTGAACTCACTTGATTTCTTCATAAAAAATCACTCCATTTATTCTTGCTCTATATATTTGCTACTAGGGGTTATATAAAATGTTGCTCTACTGCTTTTCTAAACCTCAGACCTTTATCATTTCCTGCCTTCTTATGGAAGTTCAACAGTCACTCAAAACTTACTATATACAATGATGCGATATTAGAGTTTTCTACAATGTTCTGTATCACCAGCAGTCCCTATCCAGTCTATTCCCTACTTCTTCTATGCACTTTTCACAAGCACATAGACCAAATCTTATAGAAAGCATCAAAAATACTTCTTTAAATTTAAGCATGACTACCACATTTGACACAATTGTTCTAATGTATCTATCAGATTTTTTTAAAAAAATCTACAATGGAAGAATGTACATTCATTTTAGGCATTCAAAAACACACTTCCATAGGGCCCAGAATAGCTTCAAAGCACTCACGGAGCATACACAAGACCTTGACTTTAAATTCAGCACTGCAAAATGCAAAACAAAACAAACCTGAAATGCATTTATATACAGTGAAACCAACCTAGATTATATAATATAGCATTATGTAATTTAAAATAATAGATGTAATTGAGCTATATTCTGGCCAAAAATTTCTATAGATTTTAATAATAATGATAAATTTATATGTAACTGTGTTTTTGAAAGTTATAAACTTAATTGTCAATAATACATGAGTTAAAAGAAAAATAGCCATCAAATATAAAATACTATAAGGTATGCCAGAAAAATTATAATTCTGAATACAGATATTTGAAAATATCTCAAATTCTAAAAAAGAAAAATAATCAAATTCTACAATAGTTTGATTTGTCCACTGTGGAAAATTTATAGTTTTGAATGATGTTATCATGAAATCACAGAGGCAGAAAGTGTAAATTTAAATTTGTTAGAAATTTATAGAAAAATGAAGATTTATAAAATACATAGCAGATTTCTTGTTTCAAGATGAACCAATAACGTATATTTTTCCAACAATGTGTGTGACTCTCTAACAAGTCATGTAGTCTTCTTTTGTTCTCTGTCATCCTGGCAGAAGTTTGTGACTATTCATCCTTTTAGAAGGAAAAGCAGAATGATCTGTCCTACCGAGTTCCTTCCTGAAGGCACAGAGCTTCACCCTGACTTCCAGCTTAGTGTCAGCAGCCACGTCCTATGTGGCCTGTATGCTGCAGACACCACAAGTAGAAAAAACCCAAGGAGTTCCAACAGTCCCTTATATTCCATCTCCAAGACTTACCAGTACCAAGGACCAGTCTTATAATGCACTGTTTTAGATGATTCCCTCTCCTGAACTACAAGTCACAACACAAGGTTCCAATGGAAAAAATTGAAGTTCAAGATCCCAAATGGATCCCAAATGCAACATGAGATATCCTGCTGCATCCTGCTCAAACATATGGCCAGCAAAGTCTGAGCACAATGAAAGGTTGTTAACGTACCTGGAAACTATGTTTGCCCATGATTTTCTTCACATATTGACCAAAATATAAAGGTAAATAAAAATTGAAAATAGAAAACAAGCAATAGGCCATTACTTTCTCAGATTTCAGGAGCCACAGAAGTTGAGAGAAATATTTTCCTGTGTTTGATGTATTGCAGAAATGCAGAATATAAGTCAAACCACTGGTTCTCAGTGAACTATGAACTCAAGTCACTGCCAAGCTCTTCACTGATGTTACCTCAGATATAGCAACATCCGAAGGTCTGTATCCTACTCTTCTCTTCATTTTTCATGCTGATATGTAAGAATCTAGGGTCATTAAAGCTGAATTTACCCAGTCACTTTACTTGACGGGAGTGTTATTGACAGTGATTGTAGCTTAACTTCTAATTATCATCTTTTTTCTTTTTTTAATTTTTTTTATTTAAAGAGAAGAAAGAAGAAAAAAAAACAGAATAAAGGGTAGCAACAATACAGAATTCCAAGGAAAAAAGAACAACAACAAAAACATCTAAGAGACTATTACTTGGCAAATTGCATACTGACTTTTTGGAAATAGTTGTTCAAATTATAAAGGTAAAACATGTAAAGTAGACATTCAAACAGTGAGTCTGTTAACAGTTCTGTTTTATGATCTGACAAAAAAAACAGAAATATGGTCATCTATCTTACCCACTCAAATATACATTCAATTATATCAAAAGGGTAAAATTAAACACAACAAAACAGAACAAAGTGGATCACAAGAAAGCAATGTAAGGGAAATAAATTCCAAAACTTGACAATTGGAGATATTCACTCTCTATAATATTGACTCTTGTTTTCTTCCAAACAGTTGGCCATATTGTCACTACCAGGGAATTCACATGAAACAACATAGTATGGAATTGATCTGAGCAGGACGAGGAGGGCATTTCAAGTCTTCAAGACCTGACAATAGGGAAGCCAAGAATGGCTGTCATAGCATCTCTCATTTTCCTCAGAACAGCTGTCCATACCTTCATGTGTGTTGAACTTAAACAAAATCAAACAAGCTAAAATCACTTTGGACAAAGCATGATAATTTTTCTGGATTACACATCATGACATTATGGAATCAGCACTGGGTACTGTAGTGTCTCTTTTTCTTCAAAGCAGTTGTTCACTTCAACATGTGTTATATAGTTGGTTCTCGTAAGCTGTTTATAAGCTCTACACATGCATGAGTCTCTACATGTATATCTATCCTTTCTGTACTAGAGGTAAAAACACAACAAAGCAAGATAAAGCGAACCAATTCCTAGAAAAGCATGAAGCAAACAAGTCATATATAACCACAATACAAGGTGATCTACAATGGTTACCATGATGTCTCAGCAGTATATAACAACATTAATAAAAACAAAGCATTAGAGACATTATAAGACTTCAAAAGCAAGTAATAATCAAACCAGAGTGGGTATCTTAGTGAATCTTGTCACCTTCAGTGTAGTTGCCTATACTCTTAGACTTGATGCTATCAATCATAACAGATTTAAATAAAATCAGTCAATATCAAGTTGCAATCTAACAACCCAGATTCAAAAAAGATCAGTCATAATAACACAGTATAAGTTATAGTGGGCTTCAGATTAAGTTGATAGGAAATTGGGGATGATTACCATAATATGTCCTCTTAAATTTGCGATAGCTGACCATGTCCTCAACTCTAGCGTAAGTAGACAAACTGGAACAGCATGTAATCCATCCAAACAGAGTGATGAGAATAATGTAAATTTTAAATCTTGTTACCTAATTAACAATATCCTCTGCCTTCCTTTTTTAGACAGTTCCTCCCCTTTCACTCTCATAGGGTGCACTGCTTGGTTTGGGACCCACTGCCTCCCTATATAGAGCATCTCAATGGACCCTATCTCCTGATCTACTCTGCCTGTGTTTCTCTCTGTTACTATTTCAAGGCCATCTATACTAGAGATTACAGTCAATCTTCTCTGTCTTATTTCTGCTATTCTGTTTTTCTGCCATTGGCTGTCTATTTTTCTGTTCCACTCCACCTTCTGCCCCATTCACTGACGCCTCTCTGCCATTGTTCCTGAAATGCTTGTATTCTTGTTCTCTCTTTCTCTCTAAAATGTCCTTTGGTGTTTTTTGTAGGGTTGGATTGGTGGTCACAAATTCTCCAAGTTCCTCTTTGTCATGGAAGCATCTTGTTTCTCCATTAATTTCTAGAGAGAGTTTTGCAGGATACATTAATCTGGGCTGGAGGTTGTTCTCCTTCAGGACTTGAATTACTTCACTCCAAGCTCTTCTTGACCTGATGGTCTGTGTGGAGAAATCTGCAGTGATTTTGATGGGTTTTCCTTTAGAGGTGATCTGTTTCTTTTCTCTCATGGCTTTTAATATTCTGTTCTTATATTGAATTTCTGGGATCTTGATTATTATGTGTTTAGGTATAGCTCTGTTTTGGTTGTAGGTGGCTGAAGTTCTGTATGCTTCATACATCTGCATATCATTTCCTTTTTCTATGCTTGGGAAAATTCCTTAATGATTTCTGTGAATAGCCTTTGCAACTCCTCTGTTTTGACTCCTGCTTCTTCATTCACATGATTTATTCGTAAGTTATAGATCCTCTTGTCATCCTCTAGCCTTCCAAGTGTTGCTGCCTGCTCCCTTGTTATTTTTAAGAGATCTTCCCTTTTATGATCACATATTGCAAGCATGTGTTCAATTTTTGATAGTTTATTTTGGTTTCTTTCAAGCAGTTTTGCCAGTTTTCTATGGAGTCTTTAGTTTCCTGATAATCTCTTTGAACTTGCTTCATGAATTCTAGGTTTTTCTTGTTTTCTTCATTAAACATTTCTCTCCTTTTTTGTTCCTCCATTCTTCTGTCTGTGTCTTCTTGAGAGGTGCCCAGACTTTGTTTTATTAATCTACTTACCTCTTATTTAATTTTGAATTAATATTTCAGTTTTGATCCCGCTTACGAGGTCCTGAAGATAAATCTCTATGTCTGCTACTGCTGTGTTTGATGTTGCACATTTGCTGCCCTCAATCTCTTTTGTATTTACTTCTCCTGGATCAATGTTCTCAGGGTTGGAGGCTGGAGTTTTTTTTTTTTTTTAATTTCTCCCTCTCATCATGTTTTTGATTCCTTCCATACAAGTGTACAGTGTAATTCCCAGCCCCTTTTCTTGTTGGTTAAGACTCCTGTGGAGCACGCAGGCTGGGGCTTAAGACTTCTGCCAGCTGCTATCAGAGAGTGCAGTTCAAGCAAACACAGTGTGCTCTGGCTCCTCTCCTCCAGGCCACACCTTTGTAGGCCTTCACTGCGTCAGTGTGCGGCTGTGCTTAGGGAATTAATTTGTAGCAACCCACTGGGTCCTGGCCAGCGGCATGGCCCAATCCAAGCAGATTCCACCAATCCGCTCAGTGAGGGAAGCAACTAACTGAAGCCACTTCCTTATGGAGTTAGGGCTGTCCTGCCCAAATTCAACATGTCATCCAGTTGGTTGCCCCTTTCCCATGGTAGGGTCTTATTCCCATCACTCACCACGTGTTGATGCCAGTCCCTGAGAACTGCTGGGCTCCCAGACCGCCGACTTCAGCGCGGCTGTGGTGCAAATTCATGGTGCCTCTGGGTGGGTTGCGTGCAGGGCTGGGTCTGGGCGAGCCACACGCAGAGATGTTCAGCTCCATGCTCCGGCCGCTCAAGCCAGTCACATCAGCACAGTTTGGTCGGTCAGGTCACTCTCAGGCAGGAATTCAGGCGGCTTGAGGAGGGCGCTGTGCTTGCTGATCTTAGCCTCACTAATGATAGCCCCAGGAACTCATATTTGAGCAATTTTTTTAACTTTAGTTTCTTCCTGGGTTGAGAGAGTCCATCTCTCTCTGTTTGGGTCTCTCCAGGGTGTTAAATTCTGGCATTTAAGCTGTCTCTCTCAGAGAGGATCTCTTTCCTGCTACCTACCGGTCCGCCATCTTTGGAAATTTGATCTATCATCTTTTTTCATATGCCCAGTTCCTTCATAGTTGCCTATGTCCTAATTTCAGTAGTGAGCCCTGTAGCCTAAAATCTTTTTACTACTCCTATTGTCCTTATTAGACACTGTTTAATAAAACTACGGATGTCTTATACATTATTATGTTTAACAAATATAAAGCTGTTTTTCCCTCTGAAGCTAATTATAAAGGTTACATCATTGGGCAAGAATTCTTGACTATAAAAACAATTGCAAAGCAAGAAACAATGATTTTTTACATCCAGATTAATGGTTGAAAAAAGATTTTGTGTAAAGTGTCAAATGATATGTATTATTTAAATAACAAACTACATGAATAGTCTTGGTCAAAGATAGAATATAATTTCAAATTACTTAAATATTGGGAAATATAACTTATATTGCAACTACTCAGTTTTGCAGATGCAATGTGAAATAGCTCTATCATGAAATGTTAAGGGAAATAGAGATATAAAAAAATGCAAACTGGGGCCTGGGGATTTAGATCAGTGTCACAAGCTCCTGCCTGGCAAGCCCAGGGTCCTGAATTCAATCCCCAGTACAAAAAAAGAAGAAATGACAATTGTGGTAGTTCATAGTGCTGAATTCAGCTTGGCCAGCAGTTGTAAAGATTAACTCTGTGCTGTCTTCTAATAATATAGACGCTAAGGATTGAAAAAAATACAAATATAGGAAACTAGCATTTAAAAAGCTGAAGAATTACTTAACATTTGCATCATGTATGTTTCAGCTCTTGCAAGCATACTATCTCAGATTTATTTGGTGGCTCTGAGTAGAAAACAATTATTGTGTCATTCTCAAAACATCTCTAATTCTATGCACAGTAAAAACTCGGAGCCTTTCTTTCATTAAGCTCCATTCTTCTTTAGCCTGTTTTGTCTGTTAAAATCGTAGTAAGGTGTTTGTTTTGTATACTCAATCCAAAGTGCTTCAAATACAGTGCATCATTAATTGGCTTAAATTGACGTGCATTACTTATGCCACTTAGACAATAACAATATTCATCTACAGATACTTCTACTGTAAATTGTAAGTATTACAGAGAGCAGACTATATTTTCATTTGCCCAATCTATTTTTAGATAAAAGTTAACCTATAGAATAAAGGTTCATGCTGCTGATTAGAAAATGAACAGCAACTGGTTTAGGGGAGTCACTTCTTTTTTCCTTATAACATGATGTTAAAAATCGTAAAGTATAGCTACAGTCTGTCAAAGTATATGGAATACAAATTTTGGATATGTAAAGTAAATGTCAGCCTTTTTTCTTAAGTAAGAACTGTTTTCTATATTGAATTTAATTCAGGAAGATATTTTGAATATAAACTTGGCTAAGATTCCTGAATCTATTTTAGCATTTGCAAACCTCCTCATCTCATATGAACAAATAAATATTGATTTGGTTTTCTGCTGGAAAAATTATACAGATACTAACAGATTAAAAGACAAACTGAGCCAAAAAAAAGATAATTAATGGGACAGTGACTGTGACACAGACAAATACAGTGACAAAGGGCAAACAAACTCCTGTGCCCTTAACCTGTTAGTCCTGGAAAGAATGATTTGTGTTTTCTTGTGAGGCTGTCAGGGAATTCAATATATTTCGGCTAAAAACCATGATTTTTCACTTGGCTCTAAAATGTCCAATAAATAACTAAAAATAGAACAAATCTGATCTATATTTTGTAAAATCTTGAGTCAACTCCTTCTCAGCTCTGTATATAGACATGTGATTCACTCAGGGAACGTCTGTCCCGGAAGCCTCAATTTCCCTAAAGTCTCATTGGCCTTCACAGCCGTGACCAGAGGAGCCACTGCCTTCTGATCATGAAGATCCCTCCTACAGTCACTGACTTGTCCCTCAAATGAGTAGGATCCATCTGAGCGAGGAAACGCTGAATGAGGTCGTCAACAACTGGGCCAAAGTATATGACATCCACCCCGTTAAACTGGTTCCCTGGCTGCTCTGAGGGACCAGTGTGACCCTGTCATCAGAGTTCGGCTATTCCTCAAGCTGGCTTCCATTCATCTTGCCTCTCCTTTCAATTAAAGCTTTTGCTAAAAGTTTTTTTTTTTTTTCCTAGTATCACTAAGACAGAGAACCATGCTAGCCGGTGACAACCAGTATACAGTAAGGTAAACACATCACTTTTATTTTTTCTTACCTAAAAAGAAAGTAAGAGCAACATAATATTTTAAATTTTATTTAGATAACTTAGTTTAAAAGTTATTTTCTCTGTTCATTTTTATAACATAGGAATATTTTGAATAGAACTTAAATTAGTAGATGTATCAATTATAGAAATCAATGAAGAAACAACACAATGGGGAGAATAAATATGATCAAAGAGAAATGTTTAGTGTTTCTAAAAATGGCATGTGGCAATGTGGCACAGGCTCGTGATGTAATCACGTTTTCCAAAATTCAGTATTGTGCCAGGACCAGCAATACAGCTCGATGGCACAGTGCCTGCCTGGCAAGTAATAGGTCTTGAGTTTGACTCCTGGTACCAAAAAGTAAAGCAAAATACAATAAAATAAAAATTAAAAAGTGTGCCAGAGAGGCAACTGTTATATGCTGTTTGACATTTTAAAAGCCCAAGTAAATTCTTGTAAGTTTTTTCATTGATTTTTCTGTCTTAAATATTCCTTCTTAATTAAGTATTTTTAAAACACAAGATCATGCCTTTAAGCATGTTCAACTAGTATTTAGGTCTAGGACAGATTTGAAGCAAATGAACAGAGTATATTACTAATTGTCATTATCAGTTTAAATTAAAACACAGTTTAAGTTTCAGAAGAGTAAATGAAAGGCACTGAATATTTCTGCGTATTTAATTTATCATTTGTGAAATTTCTTTCACTTTTAAAATTCTGAAACTTTCAAGAAAAACCTTAAAAATGAACAGTACTGAAATGATCAATATAATGAATTTGGTAGACTATAATAACCGTGGGTGATGTGCTTTCAGAGAACCCAAACTGCTGACCACCTGGTATCAATTTCAGCTATCAGCTACTCAGCAATGTTCCTATTTCAGTTACCAGGGAAATTGCTTCCACACACTCTGGACCTGTGATTGGAATCAGTGTTGCACAGTGAACACATTTAGGCACAGTAATTTGTGCTAATAATTCACACGGTCAGTATTTTCCTCTATGTTTACAGTTTCCTCTATGTTTCCTCTATGTTGTTAGAAAGACAACTCATTGTTTTCTTTTTTATTAACATAGGTTTGTAGTACCTGAAGTTTACGCCCATCTTGGGAACCAGATACCCGTACACAGCACAGTAAATTTTAATCCACTTCCCCTTTCTTCCCAAATCTTTTGTTTTTTCCCCTCTACTGTTCTTGTTGATATTGTTAATCTTAGGTCACTTTCATGACATATAGTGACATGCAGCAAAGCAAAACAAAAATAAAGACTAGAAGTCCAATAAAGGTATATCAGCAGCAGAAATCAATAGAGGTGAAATAAACATGTAAGTGAGATATACCAAGACTAGGTATAAAAAAAAAAGAGAGAATTAGCACAACAACATAGAATAATCAGTATTGAAATGTTTAGGGTGTTATACATATGGAATTTTGCGTTTATTTTGTTTAGGTATTCATACCAGAAGCCTTGATTTATAGCAGTGAAATAGGAAAGCTAATTGTCCAAACACACACACAAAAAATAGCTATTATTGTCAACATTTTTAAAGTAATTTGACAAACACTAACAAAATATTTGTTTTACCAAAATGTTATTACAATTAACCATAAGTAATTAAGCTGAAAGATTACAAAAATAATAATATCCCTATGGGTACATAATTAAAATTGTAAAAGAAGTAACTACAATATCTCCTGTCTTTTCTATTATATTTAGTAAGTTATGTGTGATTTTAGATAATTTTGATGGAATAATGGCTTATGTTTTGATATTCTCCCAAAGGTTCATATGATTATAGCTGGGGCTTTTTCAGAGGTAGCTGGATCTAGAGTATGTGAAACTGGAATTGATTTACAGTGCAATGCTGGATCAAGGGCACTATAAAATGTGAGTGCTACCCACCATGTGAGTCTGGATAAGATTAAAAGAGCCAAAAGTTAGATTTAGACCTTTTTACTCCCTTTGGAATCTTCTGCCCACAATAAACTGCTCCTTCTTGCAAAAACTGTTTGGCAAGTCACCCTTCCTTGAAGCCTGTGGACCATGGATTGAAGCCACTATAAACTGTAAGGATTACAGATTAAATCTGGAAAAATGTAGGTGTGAAAATCAATCATAAAATTGAATATTTAAATTCATTTGTATTTAAAAATCTTGCATTTATTTATTGAAAAAATGACCGACCCAGAATATATAAGAATGATAAGATAGAAGTAAAATTTTTTGAAGAGAACTAAAATAAGATGAAACCATTGAAAAGAAAATGCATAAAAAGGATAGGAGATTTTGAAGAGATGAAAGATAGTTCAATGTACGTTTTTATATATCTAGTATCAGAATTTTTGGTAAGAGAAAATGAAGCAAAATTACTCTAATAATTTGAATAGTTTTATTTGAATTAATTAGAGTTGCATAAGATTTTGTTTAAAAAGGAAAAATGCCATAATTAAAATTTCAAATTTAATTCAAAAGTCTCACTTCCTAATATGGAAAACTGAGGGTTTTTTTTTTTGTCATGCTTGCTTTCCTGATGTGAACCCCCCTGTTCTCATCATCGGAGGAGCTCCGATCCTTGCTGTCACTGCGGATGGCTGAAGTTGTCTTCAGGGGAGTCCTGGTCTTACCTTGAACATCATTACCTGGCTGCAATGCAGATCCCTCAGCCTGCTGGCATAGATCCTTCATCCCGCTGGCGCTGACTTTCAAGCTTTCCATCACTGATTTTTGGGCCTTTCAAGAGCAGATTCTTGCTACAGATTTGCATGCGTCATTGTCACGGTCTCTTGGCCTGCAATTGGTCTTGCGGAGGACTTTGCCATGAGCTCTAGGTCTTCAGCTGGACTAGTGCGGAACATTGCTATGGGATCCAAACCCTCAACTAGGATTCTTAGGGTCTCTCTAGTGCATAGACAGATCACTTGCACTCTTCTGCATTTCACTTTTCGAGTGTCTATCATAAAATAATCCTGTAAAGTGTATGTCCTGTATTAAATCAATTTCCTTGCAAACCCTGACTACTACTGAAATATAGCAAGATTATAGGATACATGATTAATATACAAAAGTCAACTCTTTTCCTATCTATCAATAATAAGTAGAATTTAAAATTAAAAACATAATTCATCCATATTAGCACTCAAAGAAATGAAACCTTTAGGTACATATCTAAAAATATATAAGAACTGTCTTGAGAAAACCATAAAACTGTGATACATGAAATCAAAGAAAAACTGAGTCAGTGGAACCTCATTGAGTGCCCATTGGCAGGAAGACTCACTACTGCCCAGATATCAGGTCCTCCCAGTCTGAAGATTCAATAAACCCAATCTACAGATTCAATAAACTCAATAGAAAATCTGGGAAAATTATTTTGGGATTAATGACCAATTGATTCTAAACTTTGCATAAGAAAGATAATACAGTGCTGAGGAAGAACTAAACTGAAAGTCCCCAATGCTAATATCACTTAAGATTAGTGTAATGCTACAGTACAGAGGACTGTAAGGTGTTCATAATAGGAAACATGAACACAGTTATGGAATAGAACAGAAAGCCCACACATAAATCCTGATAAATATAAACAATATTTCACAAAAGAGCAAAGAGAATATAATAGGAACAAAGTAGTGTTTTCAGCAAAGGTGATGAACAAACTAATTTCTATATGCAAAAAAAAAACCAAAAAAAAATTAAAAAACTGTAGCCATCACAAAAAATAAGTCAAAATGGATTGTATACCTAATTATAAAATTTTAAGAATATATGAAGCACTCAGAAAATGACAGAGGAAAAAAACAATCAAACACTTTCGTTATAGTGATGGTTTTTAAAGACAATTTTTTAGTGCATGATACATGAAGAAACTAATAGACAAGCCAAGCACCATCAAATTAAAAACTGAATGGTCAGTTAAGTACAATGTTAAAGTAAAGAAGAGGACAAACTACAGACTGGGAAAAAGATTTGCAAAGATTTATCACAAAACACTTAAAATATATAAAACACTCTCAAAATTTAATAATAAAATATCAAATAAATTTTACATGTGCACTATCCAATAGTTTTGCTTTGCTATAATTCTGTAAGAATTCTTTAAAATGCTTTCTCAAAATAATGAAACTAAACAAAACCAAAATAAATAGGGTATGTATTTTGACACCCACATTGGTAATGAAGATACATGGATGGGAAATATGCACATGGAAAGATTTAAAAACATTGCTAGCTGTTATGGTTTGGATAGAGCTCATGAGACTTTTGCTCATTATGTAGATAAATTCATTTTTACATGTCTACAGTGTGTATATCCCCATACTTTTTGTATATTCTGTAACTATTTTCTTTATGGTTAAATACAAATTGCATTTAGCGCATTGAAGTTAAAATATTCTAATTTGTCATTATAGTATCTTAAATTCCATAAGTTTCCAAAACTCTGATATTTACAGCTCCACCATTATTATTTCCAACCTATGTCCAAAAGTATCTTTATTCATTTCCCAAAATTGTAACTAATAATGTATTAAACACTATGTTAAAATGTAAAGTTAGGTAGTAATCTCAGTATTCCAGAGGCTGAGGTGGGAGGATTGTCACAAGTTCAAGGTCAGCCTGAACTACACTGAGAGATTCTGTCTCAAAAATAGGTAAAATAAAGTTAGAAATCAAAACTACAATAATACTATAATTAGCCAAATAATGTAATAATTTACATTCCTATATCATATACATATATATTTTAAATCATGTAGAAAACAAAACAATGGAGTAATAACCCATAGCTACACTGATCATGTGTTTTTATATGTTTCCAACTGTTTGGATTTAATTAAATCTTTATTGATTCACACAGTTATCAGATTCTATTTTCCTTTCATTTCAATCTTCAAGACTATTATCTCTCACAGGGCTGTTCGTGTGGTGACACTGCTCTGTACTTGGGTTTATCTGGGAATGTTGTTGTTTACCTCACTTCTAAAGAGACATTTTTGGTGTAGATAAGATTTATCACTGGCAAGTTGGTTTGTTTCCGTTAGTGCTTTCAACATGTTAGTCTATTCCTCATTTGAGTCTTGTATTTCCAAAGAGAAATCTTCTGAGGATTATTGCAATGGAATGGACCACTTCTTTTTATTATTTTCAATAATCATTATTTGTCTTCAAATATTTAATTATGAGATGTCTCAGTATGTATCTTTTTAAGGTCTTCCAACCTGAAATTCATTGAATCTTTGAATATTTATACTTATATCCTTCATCATACTTTAAAATAAATTTTAATAAATGATACTGATTTTAAATTGCATTTTTATAACTCACCAAGTTAAATTTGTTTTCATTTCTATTTTATTAATATTATTTAAAAATTTAAGGTAGTATTTGAGTTTCAGAAAAACACACTCAGTAAATCAAGGAGAGCTAGCTGTTCAACCCTGTCTTCACACAAGTGTCCACTGCACGTGGACTTTGCCAAGAAAACCATGTATGAACATCTACGCTACATTCACAGCACTGTCCTTTGAGAAACAAAATCCACTTATACTTCTGTGGAATCGAATGGACAAAAAGATTCAGAAATAATGCAAACAAGCTTCTTGAAATGGAAGGTTGTGTGAATCACTTGATAGGCCAGGAATATGCATAGTTTTAAGCAACAATTTAATTTCCCCTTCACTAGACACTGATTGTAAATATTGAACTGGTAATTGTTTCAGTGTTATATTTTGATTTAATATTGCCTAGCATTTTCAGTTCAATGCTTCAAGGATTTATTAGTAACTTCACAAGCTCTAGCTACCTAAATGGTATATTCTAAGTGTGTTAGTTCAGTTCATAAAAGAGCCCCACAAATGACTGCTCTTCTTTGTCTCTTTTACCTTGTTTCTGATTCTTTGGTTATTCCTCCTGTGTTATAAGTAATCATACAGAGTAATCATACATATAAGTACAGATAAGTAATCTGTAGACTTTATAGATCAATGACATACTTGAATGCTTTGGGAAACAGAATTGTGCTTAGAAAATATTTCAAAAAAAATGATATTCTTTGGGCTATCCATCAAGTTTTATACTGCATTACTCACAAATGATAGGGTCAAAGCTGTGTGATCATTTATCACACTTACTCAAGCATTATAATATATGTTATACCATGCTATCACTTTAGTCGTTGTCAGAACACAAAATCACTTGATTTGCTCAACATTTCTACAGTAGTTTACAGCATTTGGTCAGATTTTGTGCCCCTACATGAACTAAATTCAAGCAAATAGAAGTAGTCACTTTTCTAAAGAGCTACTATATGATATTATAGTTATTAGTCTCTTAAATTTGGACTTTTCCTCAGGTAGTAGTAACCAAAGAAAATAATTCTTTTGCATGAAACTATTTTTAAATAGGAACTGATTCATATTAACCACTCTAGATTCAGCATTAGAATTAAAAGAAAGAAGAGGAAAGACAATGACTGAAAATTGAATGCACAGAGTTGTGCGTCTCCATATTGAATACTCTGGAAACACTGCTTATCACCATAGATGCAAGGACGATCAAGGTTTAATTCTCACCTTAAAGTATGGCTAATACTATGGTCAATAAGCATCTGGTAAGGAAGGAAAGAAGTACATTCAGCAGAACAACTAGGCAGCAGAATAACTAGGATATCAATTGCTCCAATAGGGTACATTTGAATCATTACGATATAAGCAGTGTTTGGGGGAATGTGTGAGAGAAACGGACCCAACCTGCCACAAGAGAAGAAAAAAGCAATGAGTGAAGTTAGGGAAAGTGTTATAAAGAAGTTAATAATTAGCTTATCTTTAAATATGATTGCATAGTTATATTTGTACCACCTTGGGGTAAACACCCATCTATGCATAAATACATAAATTAATTTCAATAGAAACTGCATTAGAAAATGCCTTCAAAAAATACATTGGGTATTAAAATTAAGCCCTCTATTTTTCTGTTATCTTTGAAACTGGCACTACCAAAAGACAGAATGTTGTTTTCTCTACTTATAAAATTATCTTTAAAAATAATAAAATTTTAAATCCACTTCTTAGTTGAATTGGGAATGTTTAAAATTAGAGGCAAATTGTTATAATCCTAATATAGAAAGTTATGTATCTATTTATGTACAATGTAATACCTTGACTATAAACAGAGAAAAGGAGAATCAGGTGGCAGAAAGAAACTATCACTGAAAACAAAACCTGCAAAAGTGTAAAATACTGTAAAGCATAGTTTGCTTTCACTTGTTTTCATTTTCTCTCCTTTTTTTCTCATAAATGTTTTTCAGACAGCGGTGCATCTGTAATCTTGATAGAGATTATGTGTATTCAAAAGCAGGAAGTCCACAAAGGAATTAATTATGAGAAGATTTTCTAGATTAACAAAATATATTGTGGGGGATATGTGGAAATGTTCCAGGATATGTGAAAGCCTAAAACATGAAAGGAATTAGAAATCAGTCTTTTAATCAAGATCTGGTGCTTTCATGGGATGACTTTATACACTGAATTATTGATTTCTAACACAAAATTTGAAATCAGTTTGGCAAGATGATCTGTAACAGTGATGGTGAAACTGGGGCACATGTTTTTCTTTTAAGACAAAAGATGTTAATGTAAAGTCATTTTTTCTAAGCTAAAACCTCAATATTCAGTGAGGCACTGAATTTAATTGCAGTGTTGGCACTTTGCAATAAATGAGAGAGCTGTGGGTTGCAGTTTTGCAGCTCATCTCTACGTGGTTCACCATCACTGAATAATATTCTGGAAATTGGATGAGAGTCATATTGGCTTGAGGAATGCAAAAAACTGTTCAGTTATGGATGAAAAAGCAAAACTAGAACTAAACAGTGGCAATAACAAGATTTTATTTTCACTACACAGCCATAATATACTTAATATTTGTACTTCTGAATTAAGTAGGTGTGAAAATTTTCTAAATGAAGAATTCATAATACTGCTATACTTTTCCTCATGAAATATAAAAAAAAAATTTTTTCTTTTTTTAAAATTTTATTTTAAAGGGGGTAAAATTAAACACAACAAAACAGAACAGAACAGGACATAAGAAAGCATAAATTTCAAAGCTAGACAACCAGAGATCTTCAGTATCTGTCATATTGTCTCTTGTTTTCTTCCAAAGTCCGTATCTTTGCATATGGAGAGCTCATATTAAATAACATAGCCAATCTTTTCACAAGAAGTGTAGTTCACTGGCTCCCACTTGCTAAG
>PVJX010014594.1:0-44489 GCA_004027295.1 Dolichotis patagonum | reverse complement strand
CTTCTTCTTCTTCTTCTTCTTCTTCTTCTTCTTCTTCTTCCTCTTCCTCTTCTTCTTCTTCTTCTTCTTCTTCTTCTTCTTCTTCTTCTTCTTCTTCTTCTTCTTCTTCTTGTATGTGTGTGCAGTGCTAGGGATTGAACCCTGGCTCATTGCACTGAGCTATATTCCCTCAGCCTCTCCTTTTATTTTTTATTTTGAGACAGAGTCTTGCTAAATTACAAAGTTGCTAAGGTTGGGCTTGAAGTTTCCATCCCCCTGCCTCAGTCTCCCAGCGTGATGGCATGACAGGTGTGCACTACCACACTTGGCTGGAAATTCTATTTTAAAATTTCAAGAAACATCACACCATTTTCCATAATAGTTACATCAATTTGCATTCCCACCTGCAGCGGTGCATGGGGGTTCCAGTTTCTCCACATCCTTGCTAACACTTACGATTTTCTTTCAGTTTTCTTTTGAGAAGATGAAAATGCTTTAAGAACTGACTTTGGAGATGGTCGCGCACATCTCTGAGTATACTGAAAACCACTGACCGCATACTTTATTTTTGTGGTGCAGGGGACAGAGCTCAGATCCTCACATGTGCTCGGTGAATGCTCTACCGCTGAGCTGCACCCCCAAACTTTTTTATTTTTTATTTTGAGATGGGGTTCCACTAAGTTGCTAAAGTGCCTAGACACATTCCAACTTGTAATCTTCCCGCCTCAGCATCCCAGAGTGCTAGGATTTCAGGCACACACTACCATGCCCAGCTCTTACAAATGGCATGTAAGCTATATCAGAAGGATTGTTGGTGTTAAGGAAATGAGGAGCTGGGGGTGTGTGGGTGGAGGGCAAGGGCATCTCAGAAAGAGGGAAGAGCATGTGCAAAGGCCCGAAGCCAGTTTAGCGCACAATGTGATTTCACTGAGGCCTTGAACACCTCCAGAGGAAGCTTTTTATTTTGCTGAAGAGAAAACCAGGGCTCTAGAAAGTTTGGTAACTTGCCTGGGATTCCACATTTTGCATCCTGAATCTGTGGGGTTTTCCAGAAGATTCAACCACCCATTCCTCCAAAAAAACCAGTGGTGCTTACCTGTAGAAGATGTTATTTAAAAAACAAAACAAAACAAAGGTGTCGAGGTTACTGAGGTTTCTGGGGGAGGATATTCATTAAAAAAGGGAGAGCAAGAAGGGGGGAGATCTTGCTTCTGAGGTTACTGGGGAGGTAATTCTGGGGTTCAAGCATCCTTTCCCTGGCTCTCCTTGGATGCTGTCCCATCTGATACACCTCTCCCGGAGTGAATCATAATGCAGCGCTGGCCAGATGTGAGCAGCTAGGAAAACAAATAAACCTAACATGTGGCTCCGTTCTCTCCCCCTGGAGGAAGCAGCTGGGCAGAGCTGCCAGAAGCAGGACAGAGAGCGTCTTGACATCATGGTTTAGCTCATCACAGCTGATTTCCCTGTTACTCTATGAGGCCAACTCGAATCTGTAAAGTGGGATTGGGCTCTGGGTGAGTAAGTAGAAGGCAGTGTGGCAATGCCTGGGGAGGGCTGTGACTGGCCTCACGTTTATTCAGAGGGCCAGACAGCTAGGCCCTGTCCCAAGGTCAATATTCTCAGCCCGATTTCCTGAGCTGGAGAGGGTGGGGTCTGTTTTGAGGAAACCCCATTTGGCATCCGCCACAGTGTCCATCAGGGACATGAGGACTACAACTGGGGTCTGCAGGTGGTGAGTGAGTCCCAGGCTCTCCCACCTGTCTCGGGTAACCACACCTACCTGGTGAGCATTGGGTAACTAGGCATTAGCCACCTGTCTGCATGGGCTGTTCATGTGATTCCTCCATTTGCCCAGGTGAGTCAATGTCTACACCGGGGCCCAGCCTAGCCTATGGTCCAGGACCTTCTGGGGAGCAGCACAGCAGGGCTTCTGGTTCACAGGGCAAAGCTATCCCTAATCTAGCTTCAGAAGCAAGCTGTCCACATCTATTTAGGGTTGAGCATGTTTAGTGACCTAGAGATAATTGAAAAATCCCTCCAGAAACAAGTGTCCAAGATCTTTGCAAATAGGCTCAGTGAAGCTAATGAACTTGCCCAAGGTCACATAACTAATACTTGGCAGTCAGGGTTAGAACCAGGTGTGTGCAAACTCCAGAGCTCCTCCTGCCCTCCGGTTAGTATATTTGCATCTATTGGTGTGTGCGTGGAAAGGAAGGTCTGAAACCAACATCAAATCGATTGTCCTTCACTGGTCAGATTCTCGGGGAGGGAGGGAGCCTTCACCTTCTGTTCCTTCACCTTCATGCATTGCCTTTTTTGCTGTTATTTCTCATCGTGTGAATTACCTTGGTATTCAGGAAAGACTGAATGCTCCAATTTAGTACTATGTGTCTGTGCATTATTTCATTTAATCTTCACAGCTAGCAATGAGGTTGGGATCTATACTCAGGCAGACTGCAGAGGCAACTGTCAAGCACAATAAATTTTTCTTTAAAATAAAGGTGGCTATTTGAGAACTGGCTCCTATTGTTGTGCTCAGAAGCAGGCCTGCCACTTACAGCTGGGAAGACTGTGTTCTGCCCCAGAGAGCATGCACTCTGCTTGCCATACGGTGAAGGACAAGGACTTGTGTTACTCTGCAAAAATTAGGTTCCTTTTCATGGAAATGTGAATTAAAGCCACAAGGAGATGTCATTGCATACTACCAGAAACACTAAGAAGACTGACAATGCCAAATGTTGACAAAGTCATGGAGCAACTGGAACTCTCATTCCTCACTGGTGGTAAAATGATTCATTGCTGGAGGTATAATAAAATAATACGTCCACTTCCAGGAAAAATATGTCAGTATTTTATAAGATGAAATATACACTTATCCTGTGAAAATCATTATATGTTCAAATATTTATTGAGAGAAACAAAAGCACTGTTCCCCAAAAAAGTCTTATATAAGATTATTCATAGAACCTTTTTCATAATAGCCCCAAACTGGAAACAGCCAGTGCCTTTCAACAGGAGAATGGAGAAACAAATTGCTGTATATTCCTACAAGGGGAATTCTTGAAATAAGAAGGAATAAATGCATACTGATATGCAACAAAGCATGAACAAATCTTTAAAAACATTGTTTAGTAAAAGGAGCCATTTTTTAAAAAGCATAGATTGTTTTATTCCATTTATATCAGCTTTTAGAATAAGTAAAACTAATTATCAGAAAAATATCATAACAGCAGCTATGGAAGGTTTAGAAGAGACTATTTCCAGAGTGATGAGAATATTCTCTATTTTAAGCTAGGCATGGTGGCGCACACCCATAATCCCAGCACTTGGGAGGCTGAGGAAGGAGGATTGCTGAAGTCTGAGGCCAGCATGGGCTACATAGTGAGTTCAAGGCCAGCCTGAGCTACATGGTGAGATTTGTCTCAAAAAAAAAAAAGGCATATTCTCTCTCTTGTTAAGATTTGAAATCATATAGGTGTATACCTTTATCAAAACTCAAAAATGTGAACTCTCAAGTTTTTAAAATATCAACATCTACACATTTTGCACCAAAAAGTCAAACTCTGTGAGCAAATATGGAGTTATATGGGATGACATGCACACTGAAGTCTTAGGGGAAGTTTCCTGGTGTCTGAAATTTACTTTGAAAAGCAGAATAAAGTGGATGCAGTAATGAATGGATAGGATGGCTTCATATAAAGGAAAAGCAGGGCCACCAAATGTGGAGAGTAGGGCACAGGTGGTACCCTGGAAGGTGTAGAGTACAAAATGCTCTCACCTGCCCTGTATGTTTGGAAGCTTCCGTGATCAGATGTTGAGAAGCAGCCTTGCTATACATAAACATAGCACTGCATACAAGAAGTCGGGTACAAAGGGATACACTGTGTGTAACCCCGTGCCATGCAGTGATGTGGTTAGATGCCAGTGGGGGTCAGGACAAGAGCCGCCAGGGGGTGCCTGGGTTTCTGGGAAAATTCTGCTTCAGGATCTGGGTGCTGATGGCATTCAGTTTGTGAAAAATCATGATGGGCACACTTTTCTATAATGTACATTGTGCTTTTCTGTACTTAAAATGAGTTTTATTAAAGACTTGGCATGCTACCATCTCCTGCTTCCGCCCATAAATAACACTTCACCGTCTATCCTGCTTCCTCTGACCTTGCCTCCTTCTCTTCCTGCCAGCACCTCTCCCTGTCCTCAGCCAGGACAGCCACTGCCTTGACTCTGACACACGTTCTCCCAGGCCCTACGGGATGTGGAGGAGTACAGTGAAACGGAAAGGACAGATCCCAGCTTTGAGGTCAGAGAAATTTGAGTTCAAAATCTACCTCTGACAGCTGTGTGATTTGGGACAAATCTCCAGCGCTCTCAGGAGTCTCCTATGTGAAGAGACATGATGACACTCACCTCAGAGGGGATAGTGCTGAGACCCAGTGAGACGATGCCCACACCTGCTTGGCCCAGTGCTGCCACCTGTAAATTCTTCCAATGTGAATGCCAGGTGGCTTCAGTGTTCTGGATCGTCTCCTGCTTCCAGCACCACGAGGGGCGCCATCGCACGCACGGCAGCAAGGCGACTGTGGGGTCAGCTGTGTGCCCATGGGCTGCGCACTGAGCTCAGCCCCCGTGAGGCTCCCTGTCCTCACCCACCTGGTAGAGATCACAATTTCTGCCTGCAGGGCTGCTGTAAGTCGGAGGTAAACTTTAGATGCCTTTGCTTGCAGGCTTTGGAGATCACCAAGGACCCTCCTTTCTTAAAGTTCCAAAGCCCACAATGGGGCCGGGGTGTTTTGTCTTGGGATGGAGGATCCAGTGTGGTAATAGCCCTTTGGCTCCTGGCCTTGGAGCCCAGCAGTCACCCAGCGTCTGCCCTACCTGGCTCATGCTCTAGTTATTATGTCAAAGACAGCCCTCTGACAGGTGACTTAGGGTTAGAATCAGTTCCCTGCTACCACCGCTGCACAAAGGAAGCTCTAGTCAGGCACAGAACACCCACTGAGGGTGCCAGCAGGACCAGAGCTTCCTCTGAGCCCCACACTGGGACCCCAGACCTTGGTGCCCAGGCATCACCAAACCCCGAGTCCTTAGGATGCTCTCATCCCGATCTTCAAAGCAGCTTCTTTCCCACCGCCCACTCTGCCAGGGCCCTGCATGGTTTTCCTGGAAACGGATGGTCACCCCGGGTGGAGTGTATGCCAGGCCTGGAACAGATGGTCTACAAGGCAAAGGTCCTCAGCTTTAGACCCCTGACCCCAGCCCAGGCCTCCTCAGAGAATCAACTCAACACCTGCCCCCGAGGGACAAGTGCTGTGGACCAGGTGGGCTCTCGTTAAGGGTGACTTCGTAGCCAGGCAGCGTGCCAAAGCATGCCACCACTGTCACCCTCAGTACTACTACCAGCCCATTTCTCAGAGGAGGGAACTGGAATTTAGAGATGTAACAGCTTGCTCTGAAAGACACGGTGTGACATCCTCCACTCTGACACTGATTTGTCACACCAGCACCCCGGGGTTGACACCAAGGACACCAAACATTGTTTATTAAGTAGGGATGGAGCACGATGTGAACATTATTGTAGGAAACCCCAGAAGTACCCTCCAGCAGGTATGATGATTATTCCCCATCATATGGAAGGGAAAACTGAATGAGTGCATGGTGGCCAGACTTGGCTCCCAACAAAACACGGACTGTTACTGTGTGCCTCAGTGGAGTCAGGTATCGGAGCAGGCGCCTTCACACCAATGGTCTCGTTTGATCTCTACAGCCCTGGGAAGAAGTCAAGTGTGAGTTCTTCCATTTTCTAGATGAGAAAACTGAGGCTTGGGGTGGCTCAGGTACATGTATACAGCAAGGAGAGCTGATGCTAAGATTCAGCCCCAGGCAGTCTATCTCCCAAGTTTACTCTTTTACCAGCCAGGGCACGGCAGGAGGTGAAGTCAGTGTGTGTCACAGTGTGCAATTGCCCCCAGGCCTCTAGCTAGTGGTAAAGAGCACCACTGACCAGCTGAGTGACTTTGGGTGCGTTGCTGAATGGTTCTGTAACCAGTTTATTCATCTGTGCAATGGGCATAGACGATGACAGCAGCTGACAGTTTGTAGCTCATAGGGTTAACAGGAGGACTGATCCAGTTAATCCATCCCTCAAACAGAGCCTGGCATGCCGTGCTCGTTATGTAAGTGCCTGTGATCCCACGCTTGAGTTAGGCAACGTACTCAAGGCACTTTAGCTTTGCTCCATGCAAAAATAGCTCTGCTGAGTTGCTATTCCACGTTATACGCTAGTTTTTATAGAGGGTGGGTGTGGCATACTAAAGAATGTGTCAGCATCACCGGCAAAGTCAGTAACATTGTTCATTTCCTTGCACAATGTCCCTTATCTCCTATTCCTCTCTCTCATCAGCAAGGGGAATGTCTGGGGAGACTCAAAACCTCCGTGGCTGTCAGGAATTTGGAAAATGAAATGAAAGATCATGGGCCCAAGTTCAGGCTCAAGTACAACAAGATTCTCGTTTTCCTGTTGGTTGCTTTCCTTGTTATAAAAATAATTACTTTAAACTAGATGTGGTGATCATGCCCGTAATCTCAGCTACTCGGGAGGCTGAGGCATAAAGATTGAGGTTCAAGACTGGCCTGGGAAATTTAGTGAGAACCCGTCTCAAAACTATAGGGCTAAGGATGTAGCTCAGTGGTACAGCAACGCTTTCCTCACATGCATGAGGTCCTGGGTTCAATTTCCAGCACTGAACAAAAAAATAATCTTGATTGTTTTCTGAAACAGGAATAGTTTCACAGGGGAGGTATGGGAAGGATTGAACAATGAGTACTAAGATTCACTTAGGAACAGAAAGTTCTGGTGTGAATGTAGGTAACAATAATGTGCTATATGTTTCATAAAGTTAGAAGAAGGAAATTTGAAGTTTTTACCACACAGAGATGATAAATGTTAGAGGAGATAATCTCAACCTGATTTAAACATTATGCAATATATACATGTATCAAAGTGTTACACAGTATCCCATTAATATGCATAATTGTATGTTTTTAGGTATCAGTTTAAAATAAATTTTTAAAAATCGTTTCATAGTTTTTTCCTGATTTTAAAATAAATGTGTCTAGATTACAAACAAAAAAAATTCCACATTTTAACATACTCCCTCTTCGACTTTCGTATATCCACTTGAGTCTGCATAACGTACACGTCTGTATCTATGGGTATATGTCGGGGATGTGTAGTGGGTGCTGGGGACGGAACCAAGACCCTTGGCCATGCTAAGCAGCTGCTCCACCATGGGGCGCACCCCTGGCCCCAGCGTGTGATTTTGGAAATAAAATCTTACAGAGAGAGAGAGAGAGAAATACTGAACATTTTTTGAGCCTTAACCTTTCTCTTAACTTGTCATAGACATTTTTAGTACGTTAACAATGACAACAGTAATAACAACCTCTTTCATTCCGCTAAACATGCACGCTCTGAGAACAGAGAAGCGAGCAAGAAGCCTGAGGTCTTCCCTTCACGGGACCGATCAGTCTGCGTTCACTAAAGATGATCACTTCAAATAGTGCTGCAAAGAAAGCGATGCACTGTGTGTGTTTGTGTGTGTGTGTGTGTGTGTGTGTGTTTGGGGGCCAGCCTTTGAAGGCAGGATCATAAAAAGCCTTCTTTAAAGCTGTGCTATTTGAGCTGAGGCCTGAGTCATGAGAGTTAGACAGATTTGACTGGAGCCAGCAGAGGAATCGGCAAGCACAAAGACCCTGGGTGGTAGCAAACTTGGTCCCTTTTAGGAGCCCCATACTGGCTGCTGTGGCTGGAGCCCAGTGAGAGGTCAAGGCACTGCAGCAAGGTGGGGGCTGGGCCTGAAAGATGGGGAGGGGTTTGGACTTGGCTTACGTCATTCCCTGATTTACCATTTGAAAACAGCATCACTGTGCTGCTTGGTGGGGAATGAAGGAACCAAGAAAGAAGCAAAAAGAACAACTGCAGGAATCTAGGTGGTTCATAGGAGATTTGTAGCAGTAGACAAGGATGGATTTAGATTTAATTTTGAGATAGGTCAACAGATGCACTCACAGAGGTAAGGAATAGAAGGCTCAGGGTTAGCTCAGAGGCTTTGGACAACAGCACTTATGAATGCCAAGAACATGCTAAGCCCATTTGCAAATTCACATTTCCCTGAAGTAGAAGCCCGGCCCATGGCAAGAGACCTACTTGCAGGACTTGCTGTAAGTGCATCGTTATTCCAGGGACCCTCACTCACTGCCACGTTTAAGGATGGCGATACTCATTTAATCATTTGACAAATCTACAGGAGGACGTCCCACCTTTTACAGAGTGTGACACTACCACAGATTCTACTCTGGAAGCATAGGTGACTCACAGAAGCACTTAGGTCCCCCTGACATCGCCCCTGCATTCTTTAGCACCAGAGAAGCAGTCAAGTAGTACCACGCGTGGATTTAATAGCTGCCTGGAATTCTATTTTATGGACTGGCTTGCACCAAATGCTATCTTTGCTTTTTACCTTTATTTTCACCATTTGGGGTGTGACAGGGATTTAGGTTCCAAACCACGGGTTGTAATTCCTTTCTGGCTGTAGCCAGAATGAAGTGCCACCTCAACAGCAAATAATTGTCTTTAATAATCATTGATAACACTAATAATTGCAAGCCCCATTTATTGAGCACTCCCTACAGGCAAGGCCGTGTGCTAACTGCTCTGGACACATCATCTCCTTGATGTCACCCAAGTGAGTGTGGGCTAGAGACATTCATACTGCTCTCAGTTCCCTCCCTTCCTCCCGGGAGATCAATCTCTGGAGACAGAGATATTATCAGCTAGGCATGGTGATTAAGCATCTCAGGCTTTTGCTATTATTTCCTTAATGAGGCAGTGGCTTTTGACCCACTTCCTGCACCAAAACCAGCCTCTGGCCTCACCCTCTGAGGGAGATGCGGTGGCTCTCCCTGGCCAAATCTGACTCATGGCCTGTCTTCCTCTGGTGGTACCTGGGGAGTGGATGCCAAAGAGAAAGGGGAAGGAAAGGCTGGAGAATGAATTGGGCTGGGACCACAATTAATGGGTTCTGGAGAAGCCAGCTTCACCATGATGGCATCCCAGGGGGTGGCATGCCTGCCACGACCAGCATCCACCGTTGTGTCCACCCATGATGACACCTTGAGAGAGGCTCCATGTCACATAGAGTGCATTTTCTTCTGCACTCCTCTCCCACAGTCTTTCCCACTCTAAGCCCAGCCCTAGGGGCTGTCCCTGGGGAAGGGTATGAGAGCCATTAGAGAGGAACGTTTGGCATGCGAGAGCTCCACCTGGGGACTCTTCCATTCATGTATTCATCGTATCTGACTGTCCCTCCATTTATCCACGCTCTCATCCTTCCATTCATCCATCCAGCCATTCACCCGACCACCCACCATCCTCTACCCATTCATCCACCCACCTACTCATCTACCCACCCATTCATTTCACCATCTATGCACGCATCCACCCACCCATGCATACATCCTGCGAAAGTCTGTGTCCACGATACCTGAAGCGTCGTAGATACAGAGAAGTAAGATGCGGGCCCTGCTCTCAGTGCGCATACAGCTCCACACAGGAAATGGAAGTAAACTGACAATGCTGTGGGTGTTGAGGATAGTTTCTAGAGATTTATTCAATTGGATTGAACAATTTCAGCCACATATGAGGCCTCTGAGTACACAACTCCCAGCTCCCATCTCAGCTCTACCACTGTTACCTCTATGGCCTTGGCTCAATCCCTTCACCTCTCTGAGCTTCAGTTTCCTCATCTGGAAAACGGGAGTAATTATAATACCTACCTCAAGAAGTTGTTGTGAGAGTTAAAGGAAGTATGTGAGTACAGCACATGGCCCGGCCTGTAGGAGATGTGTAATTATTGGCTATTTCATTTCCCTTTTCTTCTTTCAGTTCTCTGGGAAGTACTGGAATGGATATCACCTCATTCCCATCACAGAAGGGCGTGGAGTGCAAAGGGGAGAAACCATGGCTTTAACTCGCTGTTTTCCAGATACTGAAATGCTTTGCTTATTTTCCCATCTAGTTTGTCCAACAGCAGAGATTTTATGTCAGAGAGTAAAGTGACAGGCCAGATTTACACAGCCAGTGAGTGGCCAGGCTGGAATCTGAGCCCTGATTTATGCTACGGCACAGCCCACATGCAGGCTAGGCTTTAGCACATACGTAGAGGGTAGGAGGTAGTAAGTGCCGTAATAAAGGTTTTAGAATATTCTTCTGAAAACCCAGAGAATGCGTTTCTTTGGATTTCTTGGGACAGGTGACATTTGAGTTCCACCTTGGAGGAAAGAACTCTGAACTACTTTCTCATGGAAATTGCAGGTGACATCCGTTCTCCAGGCAGAGAGCACAGCTGGGAGAGTACATAAAGAAGAAAAGAGTGTGGTGCACTGGGGAGGAACCTCAGAATCGTATCATTTATGCATTCACCATCTCAGTCTAAATCTAGCATCTCAGATGACAAAACTAGTTACCAAGAGGGGTTTTTGGTATTTGTTTTCCTTCTTGTTGTATGTAACACCTTGCACCTGGTGTTTGCCATGTACCAGGAAATGTAGTGAGTATGGTGAACAAGACAGATGAGTCCCCGCGCTTAGAGAGATCACAATTGAAAAATGAGCTATGAGATAAAGAAGGCAGTTCTGATAGCTGAGCATACTGGTGACATCTATAACCACAGTGCGTGGAAGGCAGATGTAGGAGGATCACAAGTTTGAGACCGGCTTGTGCAACATAGCAAGTTCAAGGCCAGCCTGAGTTATGTGGCTAGATCCTGTCTCCCAAAAAAGGCCATTCTGTTCGGTACAGGGACTTTGTCTAGAGCACAAGGTGTCCAGGCTGCGTTGGCCAGAGATGACATCTGATCACACACTTCATCTCTTCACCCCCTCTAATCATTTCAGAGGTACTGGTTGGAATGATCATGTACTATCATCTCTTAGGCATTTTCTCCCAAACCAGATGGAACAGCAGTGTTTGTGGGACACACACTTGGTTCTGGAAATATAAGGCAGACCAAGAGATAAAGCCTGAAGCCTCTATCACCCCAAAGACTAAACACCACTTGGCGAGGCAAACAGAGCTGTGGGATTTCTCATTGCCGCTTTGATTTGCATTTCCTTAATTATTGTGGCAAAGCATCTTTTCATACGTTTCTTGGCCATTTTGGTTGCTGTTCTGTGAAGTACTTGTTCATGGCCTTCTCTTTCCTTTTTCCCATTACTTCCTCGCATTACACAGGAAGAAACTGTCCACGTGCATGGGGTGGAAAACTCAGATGATTTGCCTAAGGTCAGATAATTAATTCAAATAAAATTACAGAAAACCATGTTATCTATTGTGTGGTGCCTTGCTCAACACCTACTTGTTAGGCTGGGCATGGTGACACATGTCTAATATTCCCCCCAGCTACTCAGCAAGTGGAGACAGGAAGATCGCAAGTTCGAGGCCAGCCTGGGCAATTTAGCAAGACTCTGTCTCAAGAAAGAGGTAAGGAAAGGTGGGTGTGGCACAGTGCTCCCTGGGTTCAGTTTCTAGTGCTTAGCATGGAAATTAGGGTACTGCTTATTAAACTGAATTTAAATCCACAGAAAATACCCTAAATGAGAGGCTCAATTTAAGGAAGTAAAGAGAGGTGACCTGATGGGATTGAGGTCACCTTCTTGGAGGGTGCATGGCAGCCACATGCACGGGGCATGGGAGACCAACTCAAGGAGGCGTGGCTGGTGCTAGGGCTTGAAAGTGTCCCCTCCAAAATCCACGTGTTGGAATGTGGGCTTCCAATGCAGCAGCACTGGAAGATGGGAATTAATAAGTGGTTGGGCAGTGAGGTCCTTGCAGATGGATCAGCATCGTGGGGGCGGGTTAGTTATCAGTTGTCTTCTCATAGAAATGAACTGGCCTTCTCTGGCTTTCTTTCTTGATTTCTTCTACCACCTTCCACCATGTGATGATACAACAAGAAGGCCTCGCCAGGTGATGCCCTAGAAAATCTATTTTCTTTATAAATTAGCCACTCTGTGGTATTCTGTTCTAGCAGCACAAAGCAGATGGAGACAGTCAGCAAGGTAGGATGGATAATGGTCCCCAAACGCCCAGCCTTAT
Source organism: Dolichotis patagonum (assembly GCA_004027295.1). Taxonomy (NCBI): domain Eukaryota; kingdom Metazoa; phylum Chordata; class Mammalia; order Rodentia; family Caviidae; genus Dolichotis; species Dolichotis patagonum. The sequence continues at coordinate 32,353 of PVJX010014594.1, read as the reverse complement.
TGCCCGGCACTTGAGACCATGTTACCTTACACCGTGAAAAGAGGGCACAGATGTTATTAAGCTAAGGGTCCTGAGAGAGGAAGGTTGCCAGGATGGACCCGACGTAGTCACAGTGGGGAGGCCAGAGACAGAGACGTGGGGACCTGTAGAAGGTGGAGTGATGTCCCTGATGCGGGCCAAAGGGAACAGGATCCAGGGAATGCTGGCCGCTATAGAGGCTGGAGAGGGAAAGAAACAGATTCTCGCTGGAACCTCTGGAGGGAGCACGGCCCCGCTGGTACCTGGACCTTGGTCCAATGAAACTTAGACATCCAGAATTGTAGCAGGTATGTTTGTGTTTTATTGTTTTGTCACAGTCTTCAGAGCTGGGGGTGGAATCTCGGGCCTCACACATACTAGGCATGAGTTACTCCTCCTGCCCTTTGTGTCATTTTAAACCACTAAGTTTGAGCTGCTTTGTTATAGCTGCAACAGGAAACAAATACAGATGGCATCTCAGCAAAGGAAGGAGGAAAGAATTGGTGGTAAAGAAATAATAGCTTCTACTTTCTAGTGTTTATTTTCCACCAAGAAGTGTTGAAACTCTTGTTTCAAATTATCTGATTCAATTCTCATATCAGCAAGTGATAACCGTTCTCCCATTTGCCAGCCGAGAAAAGAGAGGCCCAGGAAGAACAAGGAACTTAGCCAGCTAAGTCAGCTGAAGAGCTGGTATTTGAGCCCAGGCCCATTTATCACCAAACACCACGCTTTTCGCAAAGAAGAAGTCTACCGTGGCATGGGCAGAGGCCAGAGGAAGTGGGGAAGCCTTAGCGTTGGTGGGTCTCTGCCAAATCCACGCTCCATGCAGTTGGACACACGTCTTCTGTGTGTCTAGCATGGTGCTGGCGCGGGAGGGACCTATGCATGCTCTTTGGGAACCCAAGGAGCGGTGAAATGCTAAAGAGTCACCCTGAGGATTCTAACAGTGTAACCCCATTATTGCATTTAAATGAAATGGAAAGAGAAAAGAAAATAGAGATTGGACACGGTCCTTCCTTTGAATACGGCTTGTTCTCTCCAAAATTGATGTTGAAATTTAGTCCCTGTGAGATGTTAAGAGGGAAGCCCTTTTAACATTAATGGCTTAGTGGGTTGTCTGGACAGCGGTCTGCTATAAAAGCCAGTGCGGCTGCGTCTCTCAGATTCTCCCCGTCTGTCTCACCATGTGATGCCTTATGACACTTTTGAGCTAAGTAGGCCATCAGCAGATGCAGCCGCTCGACCTGGACCAGAACTGTGAGCTGCAATAAACTTGCCGTCTCTTTTATTCCTTTATGACTTAGCAAGCCTGCAGGAGTACCGTGTGGTTAGCGACAGAAGGAAGACCAAGACACTGTGAGCAGGGTGGGCTGTGGAAAGAAGGCGGAACTGGACGGGGCTAGGAGGCCGTGCAGGAGTTAGGGAGATGGGAGGAGACCGCTCTGCAGAAACCGAGGACTTGAGAAGAAGGTGGTAGACACGTTTTCCCAGGCAGTTAGAGGAGATGGCAAAGTTCATTTCTGGGAGGATTTTGCCACTCCAAAACAAAAACCCCGAAGCCTTCACAAGCTCAGTAGATGAAGGACGGGAAGGGTGAGAGACAGGAATGAGCGATTCATAACACGTGGAAAGATGTTCTTTTGCCTGAGTTACCAAAGGAATGAAATTAAAACAAGACACGAATGCTTGCCTATCAATGAGAAAAGAGTAACACCCGGTGTTGCCGAGGGTGTGGTGACACAGTGCTCCCATTCGTGGCTGGTAGGAGTGGAAATTTATGCAACCTTTTGGGAAAACAATTTGGCAATGTCTATCAAAAGTCCCAGTGTGTTTACATCCTGTGATCCTGCACTTCCTCTTGAGGAATCCTACAGAGAGAAAACCTTTGTATAGGAAACGCCCACTGCACCCTTGCTTAACCAAAGTGTCCAAGAGGAAATGTTAAGTAAATTATGGTATCGTCACCTAGTGAAATATTACATATCCATTCAAAGGAATAGAAGTAAAGAGCTTGGGTTTACTAGCTTACATTATTAAGTAAACACAGCTGGATGTGGAACTCCTTACACAGCAGAATGGCCGTATGAAAACAAAGCATGCTTCGTAGTTGTGGTAAAAACCTGCATAATATCAACTCATGCCCTTCGCCATTTTCAGGGTGACATTGTTGACTCTGAGCACACTGTCGTGCACAGATCTGCAGAACTTTTTTTCACGGTATATGCCATGTTGTCCTGCCTCCTAAGCCTGGCAACTACTATTCTATTTCCTGCTTGTATGAGTCTGATTACTTGACACACCCATAGAAGTGGAATCATGTATTATTTGTCTTTTTTATTATTTCATTTAGCAGGATGTCCAAGTACTTTTAAATGGTATTTAAAGAGAATTCAAATAAAATATATCAGGCCAGAGATATAGCTCAGTGGCACAGCACCTGCCTGGCAAATGCAAAGTCCTGAGTTCAATTTCTAGTACCAAAAATAAATAAAATAAAATAGATCAAATCTTGAGGTTATCTTTAAGTATGTTAGGGGGGGTGGGTACTGGGGGTTGAACTCTCAACCTCACGCCTGCCAGGCAGTTGCTTGTGCCACTGAGCTAAACCCCCAGCCCCTAAGTATGGTTTTAGAACTTCTCTCTGGGCTGGAGATGCAGCTCAGTGGCAGAGTATACTTCTAGTATGTGCAAGGCCCTGGGTTTCAGCCCAGTGCCGCTAAAACTAAAAGCAAAATAGAAATTTCCACATGCTACTTTTTCCCAATTGTTTAGACATGTGCTAAAATCTTAATAAAGTTAGGCTTGTTGCCTTTTAAGGAATAGACAAAGAAAATGAGCCTAAAAAGTCAGGAAAGTAGCGCATTCTCAAACTTGTCACCTTCTATAGAGGCGACAACCTGAGCCAAAGGAGACCCTAGGATCAAGAAAAGGCACCAATGTGAGGTCCACAGCATCCTCATCTGCTGCCTGTCATTTTGCCTTCGCATTTTGCCTTCGAGCCAGTCACAGGGAGGCGCCCAGGCCTCCTCTCCAGAATCTTCCTCTCCCAGGTGTTGCTTGCAGTTAGCACTCACCACCCAGCACAACCCACCAGTGATTCATTCCTCCCTCTCCTGGGGAATGTTAAATAGCTGTCTGCTCTTGACTCTCTAAACCCACCCAGCCACACAGCCCTGGGGGATTTAAAGACATCAAACTCCACCCATTGCTTGCAGAGTTAAAAGGAGGGACACACGCTGATTTTAAAAGAACCTTAGCAGGTATGAGCAGGGAGCAGGTGGAAGACACAGAGCTACATCCACTCAGAACTGCTCAGAATCCAGGGCTACACTGGAAGATCCTTGCGGGCTCAGATCTTTTTCAGTCCTGCACCTCCACCCTGCAGCCCTGATTACAGGGTTGTGCGCCTTGTAGAGACTTCATAAATATTCATTCAGTGGATGAACCATAAGCATCCTATCATTTAGGTAATAGCTCATTTGAGGTGTGGTGCATTCATCTTGGGAAATCACCAAGAGACTGGAAAGTTACAGGGGACTGGCGGGGAGCAGACCTCGGGTAGGGGAGTGGGAAGGCTTCAAGGCACATCCGAAGGGCTCCCTACTTCACCCCTGACCCTCCTGCTTCAGCACAGTGACCTCTGAGCACTGAACTGACCCCCACCTTGCTGCCAACCCTGAGAAGATACCATATCTCTTCTCCTATCCTATTTGTGTCCAGGAGAATTAATTTTGAGTCCAAACTAAGTGATCTTGGCTAAGTCAGGGTACTCAACAGGCATCAGGTGGCAGGCATACCTAACTATTTGATAGTCACTTGTTAGCTAGTTAAAAACTTGGCCTATATCCCTGAATTCCTATAGGGTCGTGTGAGGAAGGGATAGTTCTCACTCTGATTTTACAGATGGAGGAACCCCGATTCAGAGAGGTTTAGTACATTTCCCCAAAGCAAGGGCTATGAAGTGGTAAAGCTGGGATCCGAACCAGATCTGAAAACTTTACAACCTTGACTTGTCACAGGACTAAGCCACCTCTATTCCGTACCTTCCTGCCAAACCTTTGCTGCAGAGCTTGGGGATGGGGTCACGTATGTGAAAGCATGTTGTGAACCCCAGCACTGCACTGAATGATTGTCAGACGGGCTGTGAGATGGTCACAGGGCTAGGTGAGGGAAAGGGACTGGAAAATTTCATGCTCGGCTACCACGCCTGCCTCTGTCTCTAGAGCCTCTCAGCTCCCAGGAGGGTGTTGGGTCCCCAGGCAGCCCATCCCTCCAAGGTGGGCAGGAAGGAATTTTCCCCTCTCGGGAACCCAGCAAGGTTTCACAACAAGGTCTGTGTCCCAGTTGCTCTGTCCATCAACTGACAAGGGGACCAGAATGGCTGCTGTGGCTCAGCGCCGCAACAAGCCCTCTGCCCCACTGGGGGCCAGGTCAGGGTGGAGGCAGCGGGCTGTGGCCCCCGAGGGCAGCCTGGTGCCAGCACCCTGCGGGAAGAGTCTGACAGAGAAAGGCTCTCCTGGCTGCCACGGAGGTAAGAACGCACAGGCAACAAACTCAGGTCCAGCTGGTTGTTGACTGACTCAACTCATTCATCATGGTTACAGAGCAACTTCTCAGAGAGGTGAGGTCCCCTGGACTCCAGAATCAGACAGACCTGGGTTAGAGCCTGGCACTTCTTCCTCCCCACTGCAGACTTTAACTGATCCGCTTCAACTTTCTGATCCTCAGTTCCCTCATCTGAAAAATGGGGCTAATGTGACCCATTCACAGGATTTATGTGAGGAGTAAATGAGATGATATCCGGGAAGTTTCAGTATGCTGCTGGCACATAGCAGGTGTTCAACAAAAGTACTTGTGTTCAGCCAGTGCTATCTGAGGGAGGTAACTAGCTATGAAAAAGCTTTGGTTCCAAGGATTATACACTCCCTAACAGAGGCAGAAAGGTTCATAATTACACTGCAAGAAGAACTGCATTTAACACTGAGTTGCTTCATTTAATTTTTACAGAAGTTCAGGCAACAAAAAAAGTTAAGGGTCAGGATTTGAAACCAGGTCTGGCTTACTAAAAGAGCTATTAATGGATTTGAAGAAAAAGATTTGGACCCAGAGTCAAGAGACATAGAAATGAGTTCTCGTTTTGAATTTGTCTCTCAAGCTGTTAAGCATCTTTAAAAAAATTTGGAAACGACTGAATTCTGCATTTGTCAGGTTGACAATTATTATACAGTACACAGTGGAAGAAACAAAAAGCAAGCATAGTCCTATAAATACTAAACTACAGAGGCAAGGTTTGAAGTTTGTTCAGACATCTCAGCTGGTGCTCATTCCTCTGTGCCGTGCCACTATCAGCCTTGAAGGGTGCAAAATTCACCCCAGATCTGCCAGTGAAGCAACAGGCTGACCAAGCATCCATTGTTCTACACTCAGTTGCTCATTTTGAGGAACTTATGGTTGTACCTAAGCTAGTGGTGTTGCCTGGGGGTCACCGGGAAGCCAAGCAAGGATACAACAGAAAACGTTGTCACTGAGCCTGAACATGCATTACATATGACGCACTGTGTATGTGGTCCCACGCCAAACCCCCAGCGCGTGGAAGTCATGCCCTCCCTGTGCTCCTAGGCCTTTGGTGAGCCAGGGCAAACACCCATGAGTTCTCTAACCATTCAAGACCCTAATTGGATCTGAGTTTTACTTTAGAATGGGGTTATTAAGACCTTGGAATCATACAGACCCAGGTTCAAAACTGGGTCCTGATTCTCACACCCTGTGTGGTTTTCAGCGAGTCACAGCATCCCCCTGAGCTTGTGAAATGAAGATAAGAGGAAGCTGCTATATAATGTTAGCTGATGCACATTGTTGTCAGGTTGTGCAAATAGAATAGTTTCCAGGGTTATTTAGGGAGAACGGAGAACGCTGCAGCCTTGGGGATAGGAGTGGGCTTGGGTAATAGAGGAGGGACATTGGAGGCTAACTGTTCCTTCCTGGCTGTGTGACCTATGAAAGTTACTCAACTTCTAAGTTCCAGCAAGCTTCATGGAGAAGAAGGGGCTTGATATGGGACAGGAAAGGAAAGCCACATCAGAGGAAGAGGAATAGTAAATCTTCAGGCACCAGGCTCTCAAGGAACACACCGTGAAGCTGGGCCAGACTGAGAATCCAGGGATATCACCAGCCTCTTGACAACCCTGTAGGGGCTATGTGGGTGAGACTGAGTGCAAAAAGGGCTATACCTTTCAGGTACAGTCGAAGGTGGAGGTTCAGAAGAACCACACTTGGGGAACTGAAGTATAAATTTCCGGTCCCAGGGTGCATTGCAGCCTATAGTCCTTGAAGGAGATTCTGATTGGGTCCCAATAGCCCTGTATTCCAATACTGAGCTCTTTTATTGGACAGTTCCCCACATCATGCTTCACTTTGACATCTTGAGCCAATCAGATGAGGCAGGGCTGAGGGGTCACCTTCCAAGATGCCATTTTCCAGAACTTCCAGGACTCCTGAAGTTTACATTTGGACAGACTCTTTCATTTCTTTTTTTTTTTTTTGGTACCGGGGATCAAACTCACAACCTCGCACTTACCAGGCAGGTGCTTAAGCCACTGAGCTAAATCCCAGGCCCCTGGACAGACTCTTTCAACAGATAGATTCTAGCCCTCACTTGCACCCATGTTTATGAGGCAAGAGTGGTGCCCATAGCCCTAGAGCAAGTTTTGTGTGTCCAGCAGCCTGACCCACCTCAAGACCATGGAGGAGATTTACCTTGGCCTTTAACTGGAAGCCTGGACAGGACTTTATGGGTGACCGCTGAGACCCAAACACCATGAGGAACATCAAGATGATGCAGCCACAGCCACATCCCCGAAGAGCATCTGCTTTCTTGGAGAAAGAAAAAGGTATTTGCAGAAATGCAGTGGAAGGTGGAGAGTATCTATGCCTCTAAAGAACTATGGTAGTGCTCAAGGGCTGCTGGGGGGGATGGTGGTATTGATGCTCTGAGCAGGAAGGATGGAGCAGTGTCTGCTTAGAAGAATGCCACTCTGGCCATTACTGAGAGTTGTTGGCTAAGAGCTCCTGGCCCTCACAAGATCTCTGTCAGTAGGAGGCAGAGGAGTGTAGAGTGGTTGAGAGCACAGGCCTTGCTTGGCTTACTCTGTATCCAATTCCTATTCTGTTGCCTAGCTTTGTGACCTTGTCACAAATGAGATATGGAAATGAGATAAGGAAAGCAGCTCAGTGCCTGACATATAGGAATGATGGTTATTACTCATTCCCAGGTGAGCGGCCCCCAAATCAGCACAGCAGGCACCACAGAATCCGTCAGGACAGGACCAGGACTGTGGGCTCTTCTCATTCCCCGGTGACCCGTATTAACTCCAAGAGTGAGAACAGAGGACAGAGCCCACAGACCCACAGAGACCTGCCAGCGCTTCATGCTTCCTGCCTGGGGCTCCAGGTGAGCTCGCAGAAGGCTCATTTGAACCCCTGAGGCCAGGGCTTCTCTGGAATATACCCCTGCCTTAGTCTGGGGCCTACCTTTCCCTGGTGAGCCAGATCCCTTTACGGGCTGAAAGGGAGGCTGTCCTGCTTCTGTGGCCCTTCATTAGGAGGAATCCATAGCCTAGGGCCATATGCAAACGTTCTAGTTTTAACTCTTGATGTTTCTCAACTCCCTCCCCCTCCCAGTCCCCCCAGGTATCTTAGAAGCAAGGGATATTTTTCAGGGGGACTCTGTCCCCTCAGCTAGGTAAGACAAAGCTTCCTCATTGGTCGGCACTCACCTCTCCATTGTGTTTGTCATCCTGTTTTCATTCATAAGAAATATATATTTAAAGCCCCAGAAAGGAAAGAATTGTTGCACTATGCCCACTTTTTTTTTTTTTTTTTTTTTGCAAAGGCCTTTATTTAATACCAACTTTTCTTTTCTTTTTTTTTTTAAGTCAGGCTCTCACTGTGTTGCCTAGGCTGGTCTCAAACTCCTGGTCTCAAGCAATCCTCCTGCTTCAGCCTCCCAAGTGTCCGGGCCTATGAGTACCCACCACTGTGCTTGGCTCTTTAATTATTTGAGGTTGGATCCTCAAGGACCAGATCTGTGTCTGCTCCATCTCTGTGTCTGTAGAACTAAGTGCAAGGCCTAATGTGGGCTGGGTCTCCTGTGAATATTAAGGAGTGGACATGGATGGCCTGGATACTTGCAGGACTGCACAGCCTGACAGAAAACTGTTCCAATATCTCATGATCTCACCACACCTCGGCTGTCGCCTAAATTTCCCCCATTTCACAATTTGTCTTTTTTGAGTTCACCCTCACCGTCCTTGGCTTCATGGAGTGTGAATTGCCCTTAAAAATCAATCGGTCATAGATTCTTAACCCAGTGTCTGGAGGGTTCTGAGAGGGTCCCAAATCCCCCAGAAGTGTGTGCAGAGATCTCAGAGAGTGTGGGTGGTTTTCTGGCATAGAGGGTTGCTGGTGGAAATTCAGAAGGGGCGCGTGGAGAAAGGGGAAGAAGCGTGGCTGGGGTGAGGTATGGACCTGGGCCCTGTCTGATGCTGCTGGGTCATGGATGTTCCCATTCCCTGTTGCCTCCTTGACCATGTGGAGAGGGCGACACACACCCCTAGCTTATCCTCAGGGCTCAGGGTGCTGAGGTTCTCCTGCTAGCAACCCTGTGTGCACACTCGCACGCTTTGAGGGCTTCTAGCAGTCTCGACTTCCCACAGTGCACGTGACCCGCCCGGCTCTTTGCACAGCTCTCTCTGCTCAATCTTGAACAAGCCCAGTTTCTTCCTGTGGTGGGGCGTTTGCACTGCCGGTTCCCTCTTCTGGGAGCTGCCTCTGTGCCTGGATACCGCCTGCTTTTCCTTCAGATCACTGTTCCTCAGGTATGACTTCCCTGAGCTTTGCGACTGTACCACATGCCACGGTAGCTCTTGGTGCAGCAGGCTTCCGGATTCCTCACTGCTTCCTCCCTGGGGTGATTCTATCATTTTATAGGGATTTCTGTTTCCCTAATTGGTGCCCAATGCCATCACTAGACTGGGGCCTCGGGGAACCACATCAATTCCCAGCATTTGCACTGAGTGTGTTCACCGTAGGGGCTACAGAAAGACAGGTAGAAAAATGCCTTGCTTTTGCCGACTGCGGCAGCTTTAGGTAAAACAGTCTCAGTGGTCCCTTTTCTTGTTGTTGTTGTTCTTTTTTGGGGGGCGGGGGTTGGAGGCAGGGTCACACTATGCAGTTCAGGCTGAACTTGAACTTAACTATGTAGCCCAGGCTGGCCTCGAACTCACAGCAGTCCTCCTGCCTCAGCCTCCCAAGTGCTGGGATTACAGGCATGTGTCACTACATTCTGTAGCACTCACGAGGAGACCTATTCACGTGGATGGTATGGAACAGTCCTTGGGAGTGGAGGCTCTGGAACCAGACAGTCTGAGTTCAAACTCTGGCTCCACCACTTATTAACCCTACTGCCTGAGCAGATTACTTAGCCATTTGTGCCTGCTCTTCCCGTCTGTAACATGGGATGCTGCCAGTACCTTCTTCATGGGATCCTTGTGGAGATTTGATGAATCTGCATATCTAAAGCACAGACCAGAGCTCGGCCAGTCCATGGCGATCACTATTGGCTACACGATCCAAGTTCCTCCCACAGTTGGTATTGGGTGCTTAAATGCATCTAAAACTTAGAAAACTTCACTTCTAGATTTCTTCATTCTCTTTTCATGCACTTAGCCAGCACAAGAGGCAAGGTCATGCAAGGTCGCTGCAATAGCCCATCCTGCATGGTTCACCAGGTTTCTTAGCTGCAGGAAGCATCAAAACTCCAGTTTTCTGTGCCTGTGATTGGAGTCTCATTCTCAGCAAAATGACAAATGATCACACCTTGGATCTTGGAATTGGCTTGCTAAGAGATCAAACTTCAGATATTATATCAGCAGATACAAGCTAGAGTCCTGAAGGGAAATATCATTAATGGCCCTGACTCTTCAGAACAAATTATGGTCCAGACTATTCCCTTGAGCCGGGGATGGAACTCACATTGGTTGAACATTGACTACATCCATGACCCTTTGAAAACATTCTCTAATTCAGTCCCCATATCAATCTGACATTCTGGAAATGAGGAAAGTCAGACTCAGGAAAGTTAAAGTGAGGTACCCAAGGTCACACCTTGGGAAAGCCAGGATTTGAAAATAGTAAGGCTGGCTCCAAAGCTTATGCTCATTCTGCTCATACCAGATGCTTTTGTTAGAAAAAGTTCTGGAAGACTCTTTTTGATGATTGAATAACTGTATGTGACTGTGGGAGTGGTTTTACAAGTCAATATACGTGATAACACTTCATAGAGACACCCATGCATGCAATCACACACATAGGGGCTGCAGGCAATGTAGAAATTTGTGAACTTCAAAGAAGAGTTATCTTCAAGTTAATAGTAATGTGCCCATGTCATTTCCCTGATTTCAACAGTGCACTTTGCTTGTATAAGATGTTGTTATAGGAGAAACTGGGTGAAGGTACATGGAAATGCTCTAAACCATTTTTGCAACGTCTTATTTTTATTTCTTTTAATTTTTATTTAGAAATAAAAATGCCTATTTTTTAAAATCGCTGATATTAAGAAAGGGTTATTGAATAGGATGTTGAAGATGACAACAAACAGCGGACCTCTCAGTCTTACTCTCAGTCTCCTGGGGCAGGAGACTTGCTGAGGCCAGCAGAACGCACAGCCCTGCCCCAGGGCCGACCCATACTCCCAGGCTGTGCACACTCATCTCCAAGCCTTGCTCTGATTGGTCTGGCCCAGTGGTACCCTGAAGCCAGCCTGCACCAGCTCTCAGGATCAGTTTGTGCAACTCCTCCCAGCTGCACTGAAGTGACTTTAGCATGGTGCAAACAGTCCTAGAGGGCTCTTTACAGCATAGAAGTCAGTCAGGGCCACAGATCAGAGCTCTTTGGTTTTTCCCGGGTTTTTCCTACTTCCCGCATCCATATCCTATACCCCTACCAGAAAGATTACCTTGTATTTCTCAAAAGGTGGGGGGTGTGAGGTCCCCATAAAAGGGGTGACTAACACCAGACCAGCTTCCAACTGTCACTGGCAAGCCAGAGAGATGAGCCAGCCACACAGGGACAAGGCTTTGAGGCAGTGTTGGTCACCCTGAGTTACAGGCACTCGTTGGTGCCTTGAGATCCTCAGATGACAAAGCAAGTGATGCTTGCCCTGGTGTGCTCTGAGCCAGCCAGAAGGGCTGCAAGGGGCAGTGGGGCACAGTGGACCTGGTTCTGGGCTAAGTTTGCTCTTGGGCAGGTCAGTCTTCCGCTCAGAGGACTCAGTTTGCTAGGAAACGAAATGGTATTGAGCTACATGGTCCCTAAGGGCTATCTCTAAGAGCCATTCACTGTCACAATGGCCTGAGTCTGTCATCTACTCCTGGTATGGACTTAGACAAATCTCTTCACCTACCGGAGGTCTCAATCTCTGCATCTGTTAAACGGGTTAGCAGTCAAAAATAGGAATTATGTAAACTCCAACTTTTAAAAAAATGGAGATTGGGAGGAAAATCTCAAAAACGAAACTTTATAAACAGAACACCAAAACCCTTCTTGACACAAAGACTCTCATCCCTTTGCTTCTGATGCTGGAGGATGAAGAGCAGACATGGGCTTCACACACAGAAGTCCCCCAAGAGCCACGCTGCAGGGCACAGGACCGTTCAGGAGCCCTCAGTCCAGTCCACGCTGGAAGCAACAGAAAACAGGTCAAGTAGTTTAAGCAAGGAAGGGTTTATGGGCCTCCTAACTGATGTCTGGAGGCTAGGGAGGCCTCAAGGCTGTTCTGCGGTGACCCCACAAAGTCTCTGGGGTCCAGGTTCCCCATCTCTCTGCTCTGCAGGACACAGCGTTCTGCATGCTCCTGAGCTGACTCTTCATGTAGCTCCCAGGTGGTGGCCTCTGGCATCCGAGCCTCCCTCTGGCTCTGTGCTGGCTCCCTTCCTCACAACGGGAGGAAGAGATGAGGGCGCTTTCTCGGCCATCAGATGGAAGTTCTTCTCCTCAGTCTGTCTGGGACAACTTGGGTCAGCCACCCACACTGAGCCAGAGGAGAACCATCCTGCGCTTGGTTGAGGCTGGGTTTCTGAACCAGACACTGAAGGTGATCACCTTGGAGGGGTTAGGGTAATGGGGGCTGCTGTAAACTCTCCTGACTGTTACTGCTGTTCCCCAGTGGGGGAGGGACTCAACAGTGGAAGAGCAGCTACTGTTCATCATCATCCTCATAACTGTGGCAGGTATTACCAGATGATCATCATGCTCATTTCCTGTTCTTCCCCAGCATACAGCTGGACTACATTTCCCAGACTCCCTTGCAGTCAGAAACAGTTATATAACAGTTATAGCAAATGGCATATGAGTGGAACCAATGGGTGCCACTCAACCATCTGGAATAAAAACGTTTATAAAGCATAGGTCAACAATGTACTTTCTTTCTTTTCTTTTCTTGTTTTCTTTCTTTCTTTTTACAGTACTAGGGGTCAAATATAGGGCCTTGTGCATGCTAGGCAAGTACTCTACCACTGAGTTACATCTCCAGCCTTCTAAATATTTCAAACTCTGTAGGCCACATACAATCTCTATTGTATTTTCTCTTTCTTCTTCCTCTTTCCTTTCCCTTAACTCCCTCTTTCTCCCCTTTCTGTCCTCTCCTTCCTTCTTCCTTCTTTACTGACTCTTTAACAATGTAAAGCAACTGTTAGGTTTATGGCCATGAGAATAGTAGGCCGCAGGCTGAGTTTCCCACAGTGGACACCAGGAGTCACAGGTTGAGGGAGGCAGAGGCACAAGGTGGAAGGAACCTAGTCCCTCGATCGCTGTGTAGAGCACCCTCAGGGTGCTAGAACTGAAATCAAGAATAAACTTTTATTTTTTTTAACATTCTTTTTTTATTTTAATGACATCTACATAACATAAAAATTCACCAATTTAGCCACATTTAAGTGCAAAGTTTGACGACAGTAAGTACATTAACGATACCACTATTCATCCACAGAACTGTTTTTATCTTATAAAACTGAAAATCTGTACCCATTAAGTAATAATCTTCCATCTCTTCCCACCCCAGCCCTTGGTGACCACCATTCTATTCTCTACCTCTGTGGATCTGACTATTTGGGTATTTCATATAAACACAATGATACAAGGTTTGTTTCCAGCCTAATTCACATAGCATAATGTCTTCAAGGTTCATCCATATCGCAGACTGTGTCAGAATTTCCTTCTTTTTTAAGGCTGAGTAATATTCATTTGTTTGGATACACCACAGTTTGTTTAACTGTCTTCAGTCTTTTGAGCTGTCTTCACATATTATCTATTGTGAATAATGCTGCTATGAACATGAGCACAAGTATCTATTTGAGTTCCTATTTTTTCTTTGGGATATATGCCCAGAAGCAGAATAACATCTTTGCTTAAGCCTCTAAGATTTTAGAGATTTTTTTTTGCAGCAGCAGTGTCTAAGTTTTTCCTTGCTAACCCACAGTACTTGACACCTATAGTTTAAAGGAGGAATCTTACTTTGGGTCACAGTTTGTGGAGGTTTCAGTCCATAGGGGGCTGGCTCCAAGGCAGGGAGGCATAAGAGAGAGGCATGGCAAAGGAGAATAGCTCATGGCAAGTCAGTGGGAAACACAGTGAGATCAGAGGAGGAGCAGAGAAGATAGACCCAGGCCACGCCCCAGTGACCCACCTCCTCGGACCAGGCTTCACCTCCCAACACCACATTTAGCTGTAAACTCATCAGTGGACTAATCCATCAATGAGTCTCACAAGCCCACGATCCAATCATCTCCCAAACGCCCCACCTATGAGTGCATGAGGCTTTGCGGGGGGCGTGTAGCTATTAACCATAAAAAGTAATTATTAAGAACAATTGCATCAGGATCATCATTATCTTAACCCATCTCTTGAACAACTACTATGTGCCAAGTACTAAGTCACAGCCTGTATATGAATGTTCATGGGTTATCTCATTTAATTGAATAGCCTGTGAGGAAGATGCTATTGTATTCTCACTTCATAGTGAACAAATTCCAGCTTGGAGAAGTTAAATGACTTATCTACTATTACAAAACTAACAGTCTCTGCCTAGCTCACAGGCTAATGTGGGATTAGACAAGAAACAACCTCAGAACCGGTATGACTTTCTCAAAAAGCAAGATGTTAGTAATATCATCACGTAATTTTGTCAAAGTTACTGTATAGATCAAACCCTTATACACCTTCATGGAATATGCTTTCCAACTGGAATGACAAGACATGGTGTCACCGTGATAAAAGAATTACTTCACTTTCATGCTTGCGCTTTAATAATTGTACTTTTAATCAGCTGCCTATTCCTCTACACTATTCCATTTGTATTAACAACTAAATCAACTCTCACAAGCACTACAGATGTTCACTGTGAACAATTCTGCCAGCTATTATTTTAATTCTAATTGCTTTGCCCTCCTTGTGTATCTTACATATAATAGGTTACGTTAATAACCCATCTTTAACTGTAAAAGCCACGGGGCATCAATGATACTGAAGCTACAAGTGCACACATTGTGGAGGATTAAACATTGATTCTCAGATAATCCCCACAATAGGCCGAGAATTACAATGACTTGAAGTAGGCAATTAAGTACCATAGTATTCCCAGAAGAAATGCCAATTCACATACGAATCTTACCTGAAGGTGAATTATGCATGAGCTCTCCCATCACTAGGACTAAAAAAAGATGTAATTCTAGGGCTCACATAGCTCCATGCCTAATGTCCTTGAACTGTTCCAACTAAAACATTTCAAAAGGTGATCGGCATCTGTATTATCATAGCACGATGAAGCTATTCCAGCATTAACTTTTTAAATTAAAGAGCAAATGAATCTCTCCATAATGAGATCCTACAATTACACAGGTCAGCATGACTTATCACCCTTATGTCAGTAATCCTAGCATTGGATTTTTGTCAAGCACTGTGTTGGACGAGAACCAAAATGTTCTGGACGCCCTTAGCTCAGGATGAAATGGGGTCAGAGCAGGGAAGTCTAGGCCGATCAGCAGAAAGGACTTGAGGAGAGGCTGGAGGAGGGGGCTTCGGCAGCCAGAGCAGCACATGCAAAGGGCCAGAGGTGGGCTAGAAAAACTGAAAAATTGCCAGAATAGGTCAGACTGCAACCTGAGACCATGGGCCCATGAAGCCTAAACCAACCTCTGTGCACGCACCAACACTGGGTCCTTGTCCACTATTCTCAGGAAACACAGGCAAGTGGGACCTGCACTGGCCGCCCCTGTCTCCCATCCTGAGTGTCCTTTGAGTACGTGTCTGACCCACCCACCAGGCCCCCACTGCCCGACATTGTCCTGGATCTCTGCCTGCAGGAGCCCCACCCAGGGCCCTGCTCCGCCTGCTTTCACCACCAAAAGCTGCCTGGATCCAGCCCCAGCCCCACGAGGGTGCATGAGGCTGGCATTTTCCCTCACCTTTTCAGGGGTCCCAAGGCAGGGACAGAGAGTCAGGTTGGGGCTTGGTTGTGTTTGGCCCCCTGTCTTGTTACCCCTCCTCCGCCTCACCCGGGCCTGGTGCACTGTGGCTTTTTGGCGCATCTGCTGGAGGGGGCGGTCTGCAGGGTGCAGAGCAGATGCTACCAGGACACCTGAGCATCCCGTGTCAGCCGTGCGCTGAGGCCTTGCACACGCGCCGCACCTGAGGCTCAGTACGCTGCCTCCGCCATCCCTGCGGTACAGAGGAGCTTCGGAGCATGCAGGACCAGCTTGGCGGTGTCCTGGCCCCGCAGGGTCCCTCCAGACAAGAGCAGGGCCGGAGAAGGAGGTCGGAGAATAGGGGTGCTCTAGAGGGCCACGGCCCTGAATTCCAGTCTTGTCTCCTTCACTGTCCCTGCTGTACTAGGACAGGTCCCCTCATGGCTCTGGGCCTCAGTTTCCTTATCTGTAGAGTAGAAATCACAGCGAAGATCCCTGCAGGGTTCTTGTTTGCATCAGTTGAGACCAGAGACGCACGATGCCCGCCACGCAGCAGGTGCTCCATGCAGCCCTGACAGGGGCACCGCTTGGTCCTGGCAGGACTTTCACAGAAGGCCTCCCAGAGCTGGGCCTCCTGCTAGACTCTGGTCCAGGAGCCAGAAGCCTGTGCAGCACTGGGAACGGTTCTGGACCAAGAGACAGGAGCCCTGAGGCTGAGTTCCTGCTCCTCACTTGCTGCTGGGCGACGGCGCTGCTTGTCCTGAAGCCAGGGAGTCTCCCCTTAAATAGACCTCTGGCCTGAGGTGGCTGAGATCAGCCCCAGCCCTGAGAGTCTGGAAGTTGAGACAGGACAGACTTATTTATTCACCCAACAAACACAAAGTTCCCATGGCAGAGGCGGCACTAGTAAATAAAACATGTAAGTCCAGACTTGTCTTCAGGAAGGTAGAAGGAGGTTTGCTGGGAAACGGTTATTTTCCACAAGTGCAAAACCTCCACCAAAATGTGATCCTCATCTCCTAATAGGTATACATCCATATAAATTCAACATGCGTCATAGTCCTAAATCATAAAAATCTTATGACCTTGAATTTCTTAGGTATCCTAAAAGCAGTACAAATTGGGATCAATCAAAATTTAAAACTTCGGTTCTTCAAAAGACACTATTGAAAGAACAGACAAGCTACAAAATCTAAGTGTCTGCTGACAACAAAATAATGAAATACAAAAAGATAAAAGCCAAGTAAGTAGAAACAAAAAACAATAAAATGCCAAAGTTCATTATAAGGAATGACATGTTTACAAATCATATATCTGACAAGAGATTTTACTGAGGATATATAAAGAACTCTCACAGAGGTGCAAGGAAGAAAACTGGCAAGAGATGCCAAAATGAGGCTCAAAGGGTAAGAAGGCTAACACAGAGCTGTGTCAGTGCTGCTAGGGTGTGGAACCATCTCCTAGGTCATTGATAGCTACGTAAAATAGTATAACCCTGCTGAGTGTGGTGGTGCAGGCCTGTCATTCCAGCACTTGGGAGGCTGAGACAGGAAGACTGTCAAGTGTTTGAGGCCAGTCTGGACTATATATCGTGACCCCATCTCAAACAATCAAATAAGATAAGATAAAATAAAATAGCACCACCCTGCTTCAAGAAAGGGTGGCATTTCTTTTAAAAACTGAACATACCCAGCCATAAGATTCTGCGCCTCTACTCCTTGGTTTTTATCCAAGATAAATGGAAACTAATGTCTTTCAAACACTTGTACATGAATATTCACAGCAGCACTATTTGTCATCGTTCCAAACTGGAAACAGCCCAAACATCCATCCACCGATGAGCAGATAACCAAGTCATGGTGAACCCGTACGATGAAATACCATTCAGCAACGGGGATGAGAGAGCTACGGGCACAGCCAACAACAGGAGTGAAACCTGGCCAGGGTAATCGCAGCACCTGGGAGGCTGAGGCGGGGGGACTGCCATGAGTTCGAGGCCAGCCTAGGCTCCACAGCCAGTTCATGATCAGCGTGAACTATGTAGTGAGACCCTGTCTCAAAAAAGTAAAATACCATAAAACAAAACCAAGAATGAAAATCCAAGTAATCGTGGAGTGCAACAGAAGCCAGAGGGAAGAACAGCCACTGTGAGATTCCATTGCTGTGGAATTCTCGGGAATTCCAACCAAACCCAGGACAGAAAGCAGATCAGCACTTGCCTGGGGAAGGGTCAGCAGGGGCACGGCCAAGGGGCGTTGGAAGGGATGGACAGTATGTTCACTGTTTGCATTTGGGGCATCCAGATGTTGAAACTTGCAGAACTGAATATTTCAAATAGGTATATTTCATCATTGCCATCAGATCTCACAAATTGTTTAAAAAAATTAAGGTACAAACACAGAATTGGTAATAACAGGAAAGATGATTCAGATATGTTAGGGTTTAAATGTGATACTTAAAATAATCACTCTACCAGATAGCAAGTATAATATGATCCCAAGTTTATAAACACACACACACACACACACACACGCGCGCGCGTGCGCGCGCGTGCGCTGCACTAAGGGTCTGATCTTTAGGAGTCTGCCCAACAGGGGAAGAAACCGTAGGCGAGGTGAGATTACCGTATGCAGATGCTCAGGCTGTTCACTGCACAAGGTTCCCTGTTGCGGGGGCAGCGGGTCCACCTGCCCACTACATGCCCTGCTACGTACGGGCTCGTATCCACCTGGAAGGCGGCCTTTTGCTAACGTCCTCAAAGCTCCTTACTGCACGGGCCGGGCACAGGCTGGTTGCTATGGACATTCATGTCAGGACAGTCGTTGTAACATCGGCCGAGACAATCAATCCCTGCGAGAAATCAGAAACTGCCCAGGCCAGGAGGGGCAGCGTCAAGGGCAGCCCAGCAGCAGAGGGAGAGGAAATGAAATTATTGACAACACAGTTATGAGAGTGCGCCATGGGAGACGTCCTGAAAGGGTGTGAAATGAAAGAGCGCTTCAGCGCTGGGTGTCCCCAGGAGCTTTGGATGGTCCCTGAGAGCCCAGTAACCCCCTCAGTTCCCTGCTTGTGTCTCATTGTCCCTGTGTCTTTCTGGGCATCTGCTGCATTGATGGTAAGACATCAAGCCAGTGCCACGGACTTTATTGAAACTTTTATTAACAGAAGAATCACTGTACAGAGAGGTTGTTCTACAAGCGGAGAACAAGATATTTCAAGGCGAGGAAGGCGCTGGTATAACTGCGGTCACTCGCCGCAGCGGTGTTGAGAATTTCACCTCTCAAGCAGCACGGGGAGGGGAAGTGGAGGACTGTCCACTCTCCCTTCGCACTCTCCAGCATCCTTTGACATGTTGCCACTGGCGTGTGTCATTTTATAACTGACAAAACCAAACAGAGGCTACAGCACTCTCTGTATCACTCATGCTACTTTTCTATTCGTTTGAAGTTATATTGACATTTAAAACAAACATTTAAAAAAAACAAACATTTTAAAAGAAAAGAAAATAGAACTCAGAGTTGATGGCACAGGCTTTTGTTCCCAGCCCTCTGGGAGGCTGAGACAGGAGGGTGGCAAGTTCAAGCCCAGCCTGGGGAATTTACTGACTTAGACCCTGTCTCCAAAAAAGGACTGGGGATGTAGCTCTGGGTTCAACTCATAGTACTGAAAAAAATTTAAAAGTTGAGTTTTTGCCCAAGAAATAAAATACTAAACTAAGACAAACTCCTCTCTAACTAAACTGAAATGACCCCGCACACAAAATGTTCCCATGGGAAGGGGGAGGAGAGAGGACAGGACACCGGAAGTGGCTGTCTCCTTAGCCTGAGCTACAGCCCCCGTCAGATTCTCAGAGGGCCTGTGACCCCCGGGAGGGACAAAATCCACAGCTTCACCTCACCTTTAAATTTTGCCTTTCAGGCTGGGGAAGTGGCTCGGTGGTAGAGTTCTTGCCTTGCGCGCCCGAGGCCCTGGGTTCGATCTCGAGCACCACAAAATAAATAAACCAATAAATAAATAAATTGTGCCTTTTGAAGATCTGATTTCAGCGATTCTGTCCCAGACTGAAAATTCTGATGGACAGCAGAGGTAAACTGGTTTTTACAAGTCTATTTGTAATAACCAAATTCACAAGTAAAAAAATGAAAGATTTTTTAAAAAGCCTAGAAGAGTCATACTTTATGAGGTAATAACTTACGTTAGTCTCTTGTTTTGTTCATCCCTACTCTCTAAGTGTTCTGCCGCGAGCGTGTATTATTTTGGCAATAATAAAACGTTATTATGAATACATCTGTTATTATAAATACAAATATGTACACAGGACGGTGCTCAGACAAGAGTGCAAGGGTCCACACCCCAAATACTAAGCAGTGTCCACGGGGTGAGGGGCTTCTCAGGGGCTCCTAAGTGCTCTTTACTTTCTGAGTGGGGGAAGATATTTTAAAGCAGCGCGCAGGCACCTCCCTCCCGGGAGCCCCGCGCTGCCCCTCTGCCGGAAGTCAGACCACACTCTCACCCACACCCATCGCCTTGTTTGGGGGAAGGGGAAACCAGGACAGAAGGCTCGCCCAGGCTTGCTGGGCTGACTTTCTTTCGGGGCCCTGGCCTGAGTCACACGGGAAAACCTCAAACATCGCCCTCTCTCCCTCTCCCACCGCTGTGCTCTACGGTTGCAGGAGCAATCGCTGGACGAGGTGGGAAGGCAGGGCTCAGGCTGAAGGGAGGCGGTTTCAGCGCCTGCAGAAAATTTTCTAGCACAGAGAAACAGGGTAGAGATTGGGAGGTTGGATGGACTCCTCCGATGTCAGGTGCCTTGAGTTCCAATTTCTCTGCTTCGCTTATTAACCAGCTGTGTGACCTCAGGCGGGTTTCTTAACCTCTCTGATCTCAGTCCGAGGAAAACATCCTCCTCTTCAACTTTAGGGCCCTATTTGTCTGTCTACACATCACCTCCTCTAGGAAGCCTCCTTGGGCTCCTGGCACCCTGCTTTCCCCATCACAGCACACAAATCACAGCACAATAAATCACAGCCGCTTGTGTGTCATTCGGTGGGACAGGGCCCGCACACCCTGCCAGGCAAGGCCTAAGTCCTGGGGGGTGGGGGTGGCCTCCAGCGGGGCGCCCATGGGGCCAGCTGTTCCCACCCACTGTAGTCGCCTGCATCAGTGTCTTATGTAATTCAGCGCGACAACTCCCAGGCGCATGTAGGAATCTGGCCCTGCAAAGCTTGGGACCTGATTAAGTTCTTTCCCTGCTGGGCCTGTCCCTGTGGATAAAATAGGGGAAAAAACCCAGTTCCCAAGGCACTGATTAGAGTGACATGGGTGAGACTGAGGCCTGTGCGCCCCCTCCCAGGGAGGAAGGCGCTCAGAGGCTCCACTGAGTCCCCCACTAATTTCCTCTCCTCCACCTTCAGGAGGCTGCGGGGACCCACTGCCCCCCCCCCCCACGCCGTCCCAGCAGCCCGGAACACTCAGGGAGCCAGGCCTGGGTGGGGGGCTTCTCCAGGGCGCAGGAGGCTTGGGGCTCCCTCTCTGCTGGCCCAAAACTCAGGTGGGTGACTCAGAGACAGGCAGCAGCCCCCCAACACACACCCACAGGGACCCCAAGGCAGTAGGAGAGCACCCCTTCCTCCCTCTCTGCCCACCTCTCCCACTCTTCCTCCTGTTTCTTTCTTATCCCCACTTGTCTGGCCTATTGTTTTCTGCCCTGCGGTGAAAGGTGAGATCTGTCATTAGAAATTACCGGGACCATCTAGCTGACAGCAGAATGCCCGGGCTGGGCGGGGTGGGGGCTGGGCCAGGGGCACCGCGCACAGTGGCCCCTCAGCAGCCCCTGCCCCGCCCTCTTGCGGGGAGCAGGCCAGATGTGCTCCGCCCACAGCCCCCGCTTTTGCTCCTGGAAGGATCCATGAGGGGCTCCACCTAAGCTCCCCAGAGGTGGTCTGCGGGCCCTGGGGCATCTCAAAGACCTTTGAGGGGGACCACGAGGTCAAAACTATTTCCTAATCATACTGAGATGATGTTTGTCCTGCACTCTCGCCGCTCCCAAAACACCCCGGAGGCTTCCGGAAGCCCCAGGCCCTGTGATACTGCAACCCGCTGAAGGCAGATGCAGATTCTCGAGCCCTGGGAAGCCAGGCACTTGGGAGAGCTGCCCAAACACGAAACAGCGCCGCTCCTCCAAGCGTTTCCCCATGTAGACGTGTTACTATAAAAATGTTTATGGCGCCATTGGTGAATTTACTATCCTGACTTTATTTTGCTATCCTTCCAGGGTTTCTCAGTCTTGGCTCTCTGGATGTGTAGGGCCATAGGAGCCCATTTAATGGGGGGCTGATCACACAGTGTGGGGTGTCCAGTAGCATCCCTGGTCTCTGCATACTCGATGCCAGCAGCGTGATGAACAGCAAACAAACATCACCAGACATTGCCCAGTGTCCCCTGGGAAGCAGAATTAACCCTTGGTTGAAAACACTGCTCTAGGTGAGTTAGTGATGCTTATTAAAATCGCTCAGTTCCTAGAAGTGTCACGTTCAGAACCCTTGCCTTCTGCCACCAGGCATGTGGGCTCACAGATGCATTTGAGAGCATGCCAGACACAGGTTTCTGCTGGTCTTTGTCACCGCCCAAGTTCTTCCTGGCTATTTTTCTGCAGCAGGTGAGAGTCATCTTCCCAGGTAGAGGTGCTTCTCTTTTCCCCTTTTAAGTAGTATTTATATTGCTGCTTCAAACAGCAAACATTAGCCGGGCATGGTGGCACACACCTGTAATCCCAGCACTTGGGAGGCTGAGACAAGAGGATTGTTGCAAATTCGAGACCAGCCTGGGCTACAAAGTGAGTTCATAGTGAGATCCTGTCTCAAAAAGGAAAAAACAAAACACAACAAAAGAACAGCAAACATCAACTTTTTTCTTTTCTTTTTTTTTTTGGTACCAGGGATCGAACTCATGACCTCACACTTGCCAGGCAGGTGCTTAAGCCACTGAGCTAAATCCCCAGTCCCTAAACATCAACTCTTATACAGGGTGGGAAACACACACAAAAAGATGGTGAGGAAGAATCCCCCAGTGATTCTATCACCCGAGGGACAATAGCTCCACAGCTTGGCGGGTGTCCTCGTATTTAGGAAGCTGAGTCCATCTAAGGTTGTGGCACTGATACCACAACTGCTGGACACCGTGAGACGGTTTTCTCACCAGTTCGGCCGTGAACCTTCTCGGCGTCTGGAAGTGATTTCAGCTGCACTCTACCAGACCCATAAGGGGCTGGGTGCACTTCCCAGGGCAGCCACAGAGTCAGCTGTAGCCAGGCCCCCACTTGTGGGGGCCGAAAGCTCCCCATGTCAGAACTTTCCTTGTAAGAACTTTCCCTCCCTAATGGGCCTCTGAGAGGACTTCTGTCTTTCCTCAACACCTTCCGGGACCCCCTCTTCTAGAAGCCAATGTCCTCCAGATATCCCTGGCTGCGCCTCCAGCCTGCTCTCCCAGGAATATCCCCGGTACAAGCTGACTTTTTCTTAAAGCAACTATGTGGCTTGAGGGACATCTCTCAGCCTCTTTGAGCCTCTGTTGCCCCATCTGTAAAATGGAGCGATAATCATACTGACTTCAGAGGCTGTTGTGAAGATTCAGTAAAGTCATCCCTCAGCACAGATCCCAGCAACTAGTGAAGCTTCAATAAAAGACAAAAACAAACAAACAAACAAACAAAAAAGTCCTGCACTTAGCCACTGCAAGATCCTAGTGTGCCAAGCATTCTAAACTGTTTGAGGCTACCCTGTCTTTGTGTGTGGGTCCCTCTAGCCAGACTGTCCTCTGCTTCTTCAAAACTCCTATTCATCCTTCAAAGCCCTATTCATGTTACACTTTTTCTCAAAGCTGTTCTGTTCTGGCCCGTTTTATTTTGTTTTGTTTTAGATGGAGATCTCTCTTTGTTGCCCACGCTGTCCTCCCACTTCAGCCTCTTGAGGAGCTGGGACTACAGGCGCCTGCTGCCATGCCAGGTTCCAAAGTCTTCCTTGCTTTCCCTCTCCCATGAGCGTTCTCTCTTCACGCTCACCCTCTGCTCGGCTAAACACTGCTTCCTCCCTCATATGTGCCATGTGTGTCCCATGAAGGGCACTGGGGTGCCCGAGGAGTCCGTCAGGGGGCAGGGACTCTGGCTAGTCTGGATCTGCTTCTAGGATTCCTCTGTCAACCAACCCTGACTCAAGGACTCCCAGGGGAGTTGTAGAAACCACCATCTTAGTTAATTTTCTCATTGCTGAGGCAAAATACCAAACACCAAAGTCAAAGGGGGAAAGGATTACTGACTCGCAGTTTCTAGAGGTTTCAGTCTATAGCTGGCTGGCTCTGAGGCAGCGTGGCATGCAGAGGAGAAACAGTCATGAGGGGCAGAAGGTAGCAAAGCAACACGGGGGGACCACACTCTTTCTTTTTAGACAGGATCTCACTGTGCAGTACAGGCTGGCCTCCAACTCAGAGCGATCCTCATGCCTCAGCCTCCTGAGGGTTGGGATCACAGGTGTGCGCCACCTCTCCCAGAACCACAGCCCTTTCTATCCCGTATTATTTTATCCAAGCTACTTAGGGCGGGTAGGCTTCACATCTTTAATCCTAGTGCCCTTGGTCCTAGCATTGCACCATGAATCAATGCCCGTGTCACACATTCCTGACCAGCCACCTCAGTAAAAGCCCCACCTATGACTGTCTGAGGCTTTGGGGGAACATCTAGACACAAGCCATAGCACCCTCCTAGTCCCTGGCCTCTAATGCTTCCATCACACACACACACACACACACACACGCACACGCACACACACCCCCATTTCATGCTTGGGGTTCAACTTGCTTAGCAATCTGATGTTCTCCAGCCTTAGCTGGCCCCCTCTTAGTTTTCCCTTCCTAAAGTCCTTCCCCTCCTGAAATCCCTGTGTGTTGACTTCTGTCCTGGCATCTACTCTGCAGAAGACCCAGACTAACTGACCTTTGATGGAAAGATTGGAAAGCTAACAACTAACTATATCCCAGGTTCCCTTGGGCCCAGGGTTTTGGACATGAATCAGGCCCTGCCAGGCAGAGCTTTTGTGTACTCGTGGGTAGGGAAGAGGCAGAGCCTCCTTTCTTCCCTCTTAATTTTTCTGCCAGTTTGCAAAGTTGGGGAAGTTTGAGGTTTCAATCCAGCAGGTCCCTTGCATGTGTCAAGGGGCCATCATGGTTGTGGCTACTCATTCAACCTTCCTGGCCTCAGATTGGCAGTTAGGAATGCGTGTCTTCAGCACAACCTCATCTAGGGAGCAAATTCTAGACAGCTTTCCTATCAAGACCGAGTTTAGGACCTGCTCTCTCAGCTCTTCCAGAAGTTTTTTAAACCCTTAATACCCTGTGTTAAATCCCTCTTGCTTCACATACCTTGAATGGTTTCTATTTCCTGACCATGCACTGGCATTGCGCTTCTCTTTTTACAGATGAGAGAACAGAGACTGAAGTGATTAGAGACCTCACCGTGGTGATCATGTGGGAATTGACAGCAGGGCCCGGAAGTCTGGCCTCAGAGCGCGTCAACACACTTCTGCTCTCTCATTGCCTGCTTGGCGTTTCTTACCCTCTGGGGACGTTGGCAGCAGTGGGAGTGGAGGGAAACACTTCCTGCTTTACAGACATGTTCTACTTTATATTTTTAAGATGGATTTTTTTAAAAGCCCTGCTTATTCTGTAAAAGATTTCAAGTGCTTTTTACTTATGCAAAAACAAACAAAAAGCCCCCCTAAAAAACCTCTAAAATGTAAATCAAATTTTGTGATGTGTAAAAGAATTGAGGTGAAGTATGAGACTAAAGGATTCAGCAAAAATATGCACTCCTTGGGCCGGGATTTAGCTCAGCGGCTTAAGTGCCTACCTGTCAAGCGCAAGGTCGTGAGTTCAATCCCTGGTACCAAAAAAAAAAAAAAAATGCACTCCTTTAAAACTAGCAAGACCGTGGCTCTTTTTCTACTCTAAGGCAATATATGTTCATTGTATTAAGATGCAAGCACACAAATAACTACGAAGTGAAGTTACTCAAAATTCTATTCCCCAAAGGAAACCACCATTGAGTGATGTGGCCTCTGAAGAAATCCAGATTCCTTGTCAGAGCCCAGATGCTCGGCGTGGACCGGGCCTGCCACCTCTCTGTTCTCATCTCCCTGCACTTCTCCCCTTGCTTCCTCTGCTCCAGCTCCTACACATTTCCTGGATGAAGCAGACATACTCCATCTCAGGGCCTTTGCACCTGCCGTTCCCTCTGCTGACACTCTTTCCCCTCCATCTCCCTTGACCTCAGGGTCCAAGTTACAGCAGTTCCTGCTTCTCTAACAGAGGTTCTGAACCAGGAACAACTCTGCCCCAGGGGCACTGAGAGTGCTAGAGATGTTTTTGGTGGTCACAGCCCGGGACATCTAAAGGCCAGAGGCTGGGGGCACTGCTGACTGTGGCACAGTGCACAGACCATGCTTTTAGTGAGTCAATAGGGCCAAAGTTGAGAAACCTGGACTGTAATACGGGGAGGGCGAAACCAGCTCACAGGTTAACTATGGGGTTAAGTGAGAAGAAAGCATCGGACATCTGGGAGTCTGCAGTCCTCCATCAGGGGCAGCTGCCACCCTAGCACATCCCACGTAAATTCTGCAGGGGCCCGCAGAGCCCAGTCATGTAAGGTCCAAGGCTGTGTCATGGCGACACAATAGCCACCGGCATCGACTTCTGGGGGGCCAGAGGCAAGTGCTGATCATGGTTTATTAGAATTTACATTATCGCAGGGCCGGACCGAATTTGCATCCTACTTTATGGCTCTGAGACCCGACCTCCTGCTGGCTTGTTGCTGGCCCGCACCTCTCTGCCCTCCAGGGCCATGTCTCCAGCTCACAGCTTCTAGACGGATGTGGCTCCTGGGAGGCCTGTTGGATTTGTTTGCAAACCGAGAATGACTATGTGAAAAATGAGGGTCAGCGGGTACTTCTAGGAAAACAGTGGTGGGGATCAGCGTGTGAACTTTATCCTGTCCTCCACTGCGTGGGTTCCGAAGCGTTTTTGACCTACTTCCTGGTTCACAGATGAATCTGCCCGATACCAGGTCTGGAGTACTCAGGTATGATCGTCCCCTGGACAAATTCCATCTGCTACGGAATGTGTTGCATGTGTTTACTTACTTATTTATTTTCTTGTGCTTAAAACCTACTTCCTTAAGTTGGACCAAGAACCTTTTTTTTTATAAAGCAAATAAATATTGATGATCACTTCATGAATAAGACAGAGGATAGAGAGAATCAGCCACGCCTCACAAGGTTATACTTGCATACACACCTCAGCATGGCAGTTACCCAACCATTCATTCATCAAGAAATATTTAAAGCCAAGTGGGGTGGCGCACACTTATAATCCTAGTTACTTGCGAGACTGAAGCAGGAGGACTGCAAGTTTAAAGTTAGCCTGAGAAACGTAGTGAGTTAGCAAGACTCTGCCTCAGGATAATAATAATAATAACAACAACAACAAGGGCTAGAGGTGCAGCTCAGTGGCAGAGCACTTGCCTAATGTGTGTTCCATGCCCCCTTCAAAAAAAAGCAGTATCAGTAAGGTCCCAA
This sequence comes from Dolichotis patagonum, assembly GCA_004027295.1. NCBI lineage: Eukaryota > Metazoa > Chordata > Mammalia > Rodentia > Caviidae > Dolichotis > Dolichotis patagonum. The sequence goes on along the minus strand of PVJX010014594.1, from coordinate 5,193 downwards.
TGTGTGATGAACATGGTTCTAGGACTTGCACCCTTAAATCTTCTATCTTCGAAATTACCATGCAAGGTAGCTCTAGTTAGTCACACTGGAGAGATGAGAAAGCTGAGGACCAGAAGGGTACAGTCACTTGTTCAAGTCACTTGAACCTCCAGGAAGCATAGGGCTGGGCCTGGGGCCTTAGCCCTGCTCTCCTCTGCCCACTTCCTGCAGCTTCCGACCCCGGAACCCCCTCCCAAGCCTCCTGTAGCTGCTCTCTAAGAACTACGAACCAGCACTTGGCCGGCCCGGCTCTGGGAGCTCTGAAAGGCATCTTTCATTAAGCCCTTTACAAACTGTCATGGCTCCACCCTTGGGAGACACCAAAGTGCCACCCTCCCATGACAGAAGGGAAAGCCCAGCAGCTGGCCGGGTGCCAGCTATCCCCAGTCCACAGTACAGTCAGGCCTAGTGGTGAGGACTGAGGGCCGGCAAAGATGGAAGGGAAGAGGAGGTGACAGAGGTCAGTCAGGACCCAGGAGGCCTGAAAGCCTGTGCAGAGGACCCTTTACCTCTGGGGAAATGCAGGGTTCTTGCCTGCTTTCATGGGGAAGTGTGGACTTCGGGGCCACAGGCCCTTCCTGCCTCCTCTTTCCTGAGGGACCTTGCTCTTGCTAGTTCCTCAGTCTTCTGCTCCATAAAATGAGGATGATAAGCCCTCCCTGTGGAGGTTGAATAAAATCCTCCCCTACTGTATTTGACATACAATTTGCCAGAAATCTGAAAGGTGAATCACCTCTCTTGTGCCTGAGCCAGACATCACTAATAGATCACAGAGCCCTTCCCCTCTTATGCAAACCCAGTCACAGCTTCATATACCTGTCCAAGGCAGGGTCCCAGGCAGCAACCTCCAACAGGCGATAGTGGACATGTGTCCCAGGAACCTATTACAAAGTTGGCAGTTCAAAACAAGCATTTCATGGGGCAGGAGGGTCACTGTGAATTGGAGGCCAGCCTGGGCTACAAAGTGAGTCCAAGGCCAGCCTGAACTGCATAGCGAAACCCTGTCTCAAAAAGAAAAAAGAAAAAAAAAAGAACAGGAAAACAAAAATGCAAGCATCTCATTGCATCTCGTGGTTTTGAGGATTAGGAATTCAGGCAGGGGCTGCTGGCAGTCAGCTCTTGACTCTGTGAGGTGCTGACCGAGGTTAAGTGGTGGGTGTCCGGCTGGCAGCTGGGCTCTTCTGAGGACCCGCTGGGCCGATGGGAGACCAGTCAGGGAGTGTGGAGGCAGGTGAATCGCAATGGCAAGGGAGACGAAGCTTGCGTGTCCCTTACACTGTCCACAAAGGCTGGGGTCCTTCTCACCTCTTCCAGGCACCCGCGGTCCCCACCTGTGCTGATCCAGAACCTCCATCATGTCATGCTCTGAGGGCTACAGAAAGGAGCAGGACCTGTCCTCGCCTTCCAGGACTTCTCTGTGGGTCAGGGACATGGGCCAGGTTCGGTAAAGAGCTAATAACAGGGCCACGCGTGGAGCCAGGGGGAGAGGCAGAGACTCCGGGGCAAGGGTGGGCCGGGGACTTCTGGGTGCATTTTTAAGATGGACAAGCTTTACAGCTGGCATCAGGCTTCCTTTGGGTCTTTATGGGGCACCTGCTGTATGTCATTCAGTGTCACTGGCCCTGAGGCAGCAGCAGTGGAAGCTGGGCTTGGTCAGGGGAGGCTGTGGCAGGTGAGGAAGTGAATAGCAAAAAGCAGAGTTTTCCGTCATGACAAAGCAGGGAAGGAAGGAGTCACAGGGTTGGGGGATGCCGCGGGAGGTGTGGAGTCGGGCACGGCGTCCTGAGGATGGGCAGGTGGCCCCGACAGATGAAGGCACCAGCCGGAGGGGCCTCCCATGTGCCAAGGCCAGGAGGTGGCAGTGGGGAACTGCCTGAGGAACAAGGCCAGGGAGGCCGCTGCCCGCTGGGCCAGGGCGGTGGAGGCCCCCAGGCCCCTGCGTGGTATGGGGAAGAGCCCGGCAGCAGGGAGGCCCTGGAGCCAAGGACGAGGCTGCACTGGGTCCGGGCCAGAGACGTCGGTGCAGGGCTGGGCTTCTGGTGGCTTTGGAGCAAGTGCAGAAAGCATTTTCTGACGGACAGATGTGGGATGCTGAAGTGAAAAGAGGCCAAGATGGGGCTCCCTGAATAAGAGGCAAACAAGGGGGCACCATGGGCCTGGGGAGAGGTCTGCAGTCAGTCCGGGCCGAGAGGACCAGGGCCTGGGCTGGATTTTGGCAGCTGGCTAAGGAAGCGTGTGCTTCTTTCAGCTGACGATGCCAAGGACAGTGCACCTGGCTCAGACCCACGGCCCCAGTCCTGCGGCAGGTGATTTCTGCATAGACAGAGGCCGGAGGCCCCGGGGACTGAGGGCTGAGGGCCGGGGCTGGAGCTGGCACTCGGAGTCAGGCTGAGGTGCGCAGGCTTGTGGCTTTATCTCCACCAAGGCGGGTGCCAAGCGCTGCTTTCCGTACGGAGCACTCACTGCCTATGGGGCCTCACCCCGAGCTTCGGTTTGTTCCAGACGACACTTTCCGGTAGCCACTGTCACCCCCATCCTACAGATTAGGAGGCTGGGCACAGAGAATGAAGTTGCCCAAGGTCACACAGCCTTTGGGCGGCCAGTGGGACTCGGGTCTCCGAAGGCCAAGCCAGAGCCCAGCTGCCCACTGGGCCTCTTGGGTCTCACAAACATCTCCAGCTTAGTGAGTCCCCAGGCAGAGGCCCATCATCCCCGTCCTCACCCAGCCTCCCATCCCAGCCAGCCGTGCTGGACCCCAGCCCAGAAGTCACCCACTCCCCCCTGCCTCCCGCTTTCTGTCAGGCGCCACGTCCTGCTCCCCTGCGGCTCCTGGGGCTACTGTCCCGGTGCACCCTGTGTCTGCCCGCTTCTCACCCTGCCCCCAGCCCCACCCGTGTCACCAGTCACTTTTGACCTGCGGTGCTGTCCACCCTTGCCCCACACTGTCCTTCTGCACCCAGCCTCTGCAGTGGCATCTCAAGAATGTGAGTCAGGTCGTAGGACTGCCCTGCTCAGAACTTTCCCCCGGCTTCCTGTCACATCCGGGCAAAGCCGCTCTTCTCACCAGGGTCTCAGGGTGCCTTCTGCTCGGGTCCCAGCCCCCCTTTCCTTCTTCACCGATCCCTACAGCCAGCCTTGCCCATGATGCACTAGGCTGCATGCATCCTCCCCTTTCTCTGGAATGCTCTCCCTCCAGAACTTCCATAGCTCCCTCCTTCCCATCTTCCACATTTTAGCTTAACTGTCACCCTCCCAGAGGTCTCCCCTGATCACTGTGTGCTGTCATTCGCTGGCCCTTTTTCTTTCTGAGAAAGGCATCTTCACGCCACATGCCACATTCTGAAATGCCTGACTCTATCTCTCTCCTGAGGAGTGGAGCTGGTTAAGATCAAGGACTGGGTCTCTCTTGTAGGGCTCTGTTTCGGTACTGGGGACACAGCAGTTTACCAGCATCTTGTTTGCCAGCCTTATGAATGTACTTCGAGGGGTCACCAAGAACAAGCTGTGGCGCTCCTGTGCCCTGGTCCTCTCGTGTGTAAACTGAGGCACTAGCCTCACCCACAAGGCCTGGACGGACCTCTCGCTGTGTCTGTGAGGCTCTTATCTTACGGCCTGTGCAAAGCCAGACAGAAACAGTAGATGCCAAAGGCGAACTCTGGGAGGATTTGGAGCCCAGGTGACACAGGTGTGGGCAGCATTGGTAGAGGAGCCATTTGGAGTGTGGGTTCAAGTCCTGAGCCTGGACATTGAGCTGCTGAGGCACACAGTGCTCTAAGCCCTGGTTATTTCTCCAGGCTGCAGGGAGATCAAACAAGGACACGCTGGGTGTGCCAGGATTTTGTGAATGAGAATGTAGTCCAAAAAGGAAAAATTGAACAAATCTTTCCTAAACGTCTGGGGCCTGGAGTCCCACAGAAGTGGCCCAGGCCTTCAGGGAGGATGATGAGGACACAGATGCACCCTTGCCAGAGGCACTGTCTGAGAGTTTGAGCTGTGGGGGACATGCCGTTTGGGCCAGGAGGCCAAAGACAAACCCAAATTAAGCAGGTGAAGGGCCAGATTATTGCGACAGACTGCCGGAATCTCTAAAAAGTTCCCCATCACGGCTCTGCAGAAAGAGCTGGCGGTGGAACTGGGGCGTAGCTCAGTGATACAGTGCTTGCTAGCACGTGCAAGGGCCTGGGCTCAATTCCTAGCACTGCAAAAAATAAAATAATAAAATAGGCAGACACAGTGGTGCACACCTCTAATCCCAGCTATACTCAGGAGGCTGAGGCAGGAAGATCACACACTTGAGTCCCTCCTGGGCAATTTAGTAAGAGCCTGTCTCAAAATAATTTGAAGCGGCCTGTGGTTTTATTTCCCATAATCCATTCTAATTCACTGTTCTAAATAATATCTGATGATATCCAGAAAAAGTAGAGAAAGACTGAAAATAGCCCGAGGTTTTGTTGACAGTAAACACCAACAACCCTTATGAAGAGACAGCTCAGTTGTAAGGCAGTTACCATGGGCCGGTGCGGAGCTCACAGGCCTGATCTGGGGGGATCCTAGCAGCAGCCCTAGGCAGCCAGCACCATGCCTTTCCCTAGTTTACAGATGAAGAAACCGAGGCTCGCAGAAGGCCAGGAGTTTTCCTGGAGGCTAGAAAGACTCTTCACTGGAATCTGCACTCAGACCTGCCTGATTTCCGAGTCCACATTCTGACCTTTACCCTGGGCTGTTTCTCAGTGGGCAAATGAAAGCAAACGGGGACCCCGGGGAGCACCCAGCATTCCACTTCCTGCCCGTGGGCAGAAAGGATTTATCAGGGTTCTGTCAGGACCTGCACTCAGCACTGGGGTGTCTACAAAGCCGGAAAAATCCTGAAGCCCTCTGAGAGGGCTTGGTAAACAGCCTGCAACCTCCACCCTTGAGGATCTCTCCCCAGCTTCCCAGACACCCCAGGACTGGTGTCCCCAAGCCCCAAGCCCCGGTCATGTCCAGACCTCCCCATAACCCAAGGAGAAAGGACCAATGCGTGGGGTCCTGGGCCCTCTCAGTCTGATCCCTAATGCTGGGGCCTCGCCTGAGCCATTTCACGGCACGTTAGGTTAAGGTAAGTGAACTCACCCAAATCTCCTCCACATTCTTCCATCCTTCTAGGAGTTTTGT